>CATIXQ010000033.1:3953116-4029110 GCA_949711755.1 Leptidea juvernica
TCAAAATCAAAATCAAAATCAAAATCAAAATCAAAATCAAAATCAAATCAAAATAATTTTATTAATGTAGGTCACGGAAATGACAATTATGAATGTCAAAAAATATTTTTCTTATTGAATCTACCGCTGCTTCGTAAAGGGTTGAGCTAATGAGAAGAAGTAGCAGGAAACTCATCGCCACTCTTTTATATCAATATTTACGTTTCCATCGATTTACAAATCATTTCAATTACAATATAATATGTAAATACATATAAACATCATTCAAACATTCATATTTATCATATGAATGATTGCACCTACCGGGGTTCGAACCCGGGACCTCTAGCTCAGTAGGCAGGGTCACTAACCACTGGGCTATAGGGATTGTGTTGTTACTGTATTTTTACATTAGGTTTTTACGTGACTGTCAACCGCAATACCCCTTAAAACTTTGCAGAGATGCAAACACCAGGTAACGTCGGGTTAAATAAAATAATAATAAAAATATAATGTTTAAATCCCTTTTAAAGTATTTTATTTAGAAATTTGCGTAATATACCATTTCTATTTGTTATCTAATAACCAGCCCACAACTTCGTCTATAACTTAAAATTGCATATTTTATTACATTATGTGAACAGATATAAACCTGTGACACCTCAAATTTGCATCCGAATCGATAAGTCGTTACCGAGATTAGCGAAAAGAAATGCACTGATAAACAGATGAAAATTATAAAAATAATTCTCTACTTAAGTCTCGTGTAGAAGCTGACTCACAGAAAATCTGGATTCAAAACTCAATCGAATATTGAAATCAGCTGTGAGAAAGTAGTTACTTAATTTATAATTAGAGTAATGCGATATATTATATAAGCCGGTGTGCCCAAGCCTACGTAGTTCGAAAGCTCTCCGGGCTCCGAAGCCTTATTTACTTCAAAGCTCCGCCGCGCGTTGTGCTGGAAGCACGTTATCGATTTCGATCCGGACAGAACCGTAAAGTTCGTTCGGAGAGTGTGTTCCAGGAAAAAGTAAGTTTTAACTTCGTCATTGTTTTTTTTTCCATATTGAGTTTTGCTTTATTTGTTCTTAATAATAATTAAATGGTAAATATACACGTACTAAAAATGTATCCTATATTATAATAAATAAAATGTTTTATTAAATTTATTTATGGTAATTGATATACGAAAATTGTTTCATATTAATCTAATATATAAAATTCTCGTGTCGCGGTGTTTGTAGTTAAAGTCCTCCGAAACGGCTTGAACGATTCTCATGAAATTTTGAGTGCATATTGGGTAGGTCTGAGAATCGAACAACATTTACTTTTCATCTCCTTAATGTTAAGGGTGGTAATGCCAATTTTTTTGTCATTTTTTTTTTATTTGTTTGATTATGAGTCAGCATTAAAAAATACATACAACTTCAAATTTTCACCCCTCTACGATCAACAGTTACTTTTGTATCGCGATTTTAATATCGGCAATACAACGTTTGCTGGGTCAGCTAGTAATATTATATAATTTTTCTAAAAGCGAATATGTTAATGGTCTATAGTTTTATTTTTTATCGCTTCAGAAAAAAGCGTATTATTTTTGGGTACCCTTAAATATGAGACTATAATTTAGATATACAAGAATTAATAACTTTTAAAAATCATATCGGTTATACGATAGTCGTATTTAATGTAGGAATGTAAAACTCAAATTGTTTTAATATTTAGCCAATAATGAATATTGTCATATTTATTCCTTTTTTATATAATATACTATATTATATGCTGAGCCAGCAAACGTTGTATTGCCATATAAAGTAATTAAAAAAAAATCAACAATTAAAATACGTTTTAGCGGATTGTGGATGGAACAGAATAATATAAAAATCGCGATACAAAAATAGTTGTAGATCGTAGAAGGGCAAAAAATTGAAGTTCTATGTATTTTTAAATTCTGAATCATAATAAAATAAAAATAAAAAATTTAAAAAAATAAAAATAAACTATTTATTAGTGGGTCATTTAAAGTTATGAAAAATAGATGTTGGCCGATTCTTAGACTCAGAATCGGTTAAGCTGTTTCGCAGGTGTTTGGTAACAAACACCGGGACACGGGAATTATATATGTATTAGATAATGGTCACTATTAATTCCTATAGCTACTATATTTTACGGATTTATTGTTGCAATATAAGTAGATCTAATACAGAATAACGTTTTTATTATTAACATAATAATGTACAAAAAAAACAATAGACAGTAATTTAATAATAAGGGACGAGACGAGCAGGACGTTCAGCTGATGGTAATTGATACGCCATGCCCATTACAATGCAGTGCCGCTCAGGATTCTCAAAAAACCCGAAATTCTAAGCTGCACTACAATTGAGCTCGTCACCTTGAGACATAAGATGTTAAGCCTCATTTGCCCAGTAATTTCACTAGCTACGGCGCCCTTCAGACCGAAACACAGTAATGCTTACACATTACTGTTTCACGGCAGAAATAGGCGCCGTTGTGGTACCCATAATCTAGCCGGCATCCTGTGCAAAGGAGCAGTTACTGGTAACAGTAAATACAATATCTCCCCGATGGGCACAATTTTAAAGGAATTGTACCCTTATATTCTTGGTGTGGATACCGCATTAATTATTTATACGTAAACGTTTTTAATTTTATACTTTTAATTAATAATATATTTTAGAGCACACATTTGTACTGTCTTGGGCATTAGTCGCTGTCGTGAAAACATTGGGCTTAATTATAATGAAATATATATATTTCTAGCTGACCCAGCAAACGTTGTATGCAAAAGTAACAATTGATCGTAGATGGTTGAAGATTTGAAGTTGTATGTATTTTTTTAATGCTGATTCATAATCAAACAAATTTAAAAAAAAATGTCAAAAAATTTCGTGTGGGCCACCCTCAACATTTAGGGGGATGAAAAATAGATGTTGTCCGATTCTCAGACCTACCCAATATGCACTCAAAATTTCATGAGAATCGGCCAAGCCGCTTCGGAGGAGTTCAAAGTTTAACAACATGACACGAGAATTTTATATATTAGTTAAGCAGTACAGATTATTTTATGTAAGAGAATTTTAGCGTATAGCGTATATATACTTAGTGTTTTATTTTCTGGGTCAACTATTTATTCTATTCAAATAAATCTGTGAAATATTATAAAATGATCTACCTAGTAGAAATAATAAAGTAAATTATATTATTATTCATAGTTACAGTTTAATAAGGTTTGCATTCTGAATTTTTACTGATCCGAGATTTGTTTGACACCAAAATATCTTAATAATCTATGTACATACGCCAATCTTAGAAATCCTCAATAAAAGGCATAAAAAGGCATAAAAGGCATTTATTTTCTCAAAATTGATTCCTTTAGAATTCTTTTTGATGTCATTTCTTATACTACTAGATACTACTACCGCTTCGGACACAAATGGCGCTCTGAGAGAGAAGAAGCGGCGCAAGAAACTCTTCCAGCATTCTTTATTTTGCGCTCTTTTCAATAAAAAAAGAAACTCTCCCAGCATTCTTAATAGATGGGTCCTACAGTGTCATCTATACATATAAATAATATTGGTGTGTCTGTTTGTAATATTGAAATTTTATTCTTATACATTTATATGAATAAATATACGGTACATACAGCAAAATAATTTTTTTTACAGTTTTTGTTTGTATGTCTGTTTGTTCCAGCTAATCTCTGAAACGGCTGAATCGATTTTGACTGGACTTTTATTGGCCGGTAGCTGATGTAATAAGGAGTAACTTAGGATACGTTATTTTAAAAAATTAAGAAATGTTGCAATATCCAAGAATAGGTCTAACTCTAAAAATTATTTATAATGCAAAACAACGTTTGCCGGGTCAGCTAGTATATAATATATCGATTGTCCTGATGTTTGTTTCCAGTGAAGTCCTAAACTAACGAACAGATTTTAATGGGGATTACTTCATGGAGTGCAGTTTAGTCCAAATTGAGAGATAGGAAAGTTTATATTTCGATTGGGGACCCATAATTATTATTATCTCCAATATTTGTTTTGTATGGACATATTTTCCACAGGAAAAAGACATATTGTTATATTTTCTATGAGAGAATTCTTTGACGCACGTTTTGACAGTTCTGCTATGAAACAATTTCATTATTACCACAGGGAGCGTATTTTATGAAATAATTCTTGATGTTATGAAATATTTTTGACAAATTCATAAAAAACAGTATTTTATTTATTATGTACAGAACAACGTCTGTGGGGTTCGCTAGTGTTGTATAAATTAGCAATATCGCTCATTCATTAAAGTTATAACTTCTTAAGGTGCGTTGACCATTTAATTGGGTATTAAATTACACTTGGCTATGTAACGCTCAATGCGATCAGTAACAACAAAATTTTCGGCAGTAGTTTATACAAAATTATCACTTTATAAAAAAAAAAACTTTATGAATAGAATCACTATGAGTACTGACCAGCCCCTACGGTTATGTCCTTTCAAAATTTAATTACAACATCCAACAACGGACTAGTAAAAAAATAAGGACTCTGTGTCACCTTACATAATCGTGTAGCACTTAAACAAGCCGATTAACGTGTAAATACATAGCCCCACGCACAAACTTACACTACTACATGCCGATAGGCGGCAAATATAAGAATTGTCATCGTCTGTGACAGATCAGTATGCGTCTCAATAAAATATTTTAAAATGCCGTCGTGCGTTGTGGAAAAGTGTAAAAACGATACTTTATAAGTATTTGTGGTCAAATAAATAAATATATGATTATTTAAGGGAGAAAACATTGTGTAACTAGTATCCCCCGTAACCGCACACACACTATTATATAGGGTGGACCAAAAGTCCGTTTACATTTGAATCGGTTGCCGCGTCTAGCAGCGGCGGCGGAAGGGGTTGGAAGGGTTACGCATTGCAAGAGCGGCCAATGGGAATTTAGTACCATGGCGTCGTTTAGCGGTACGAAACAACGATTCTGCGACCTTAGCTCAACGAAAGTTTTGCAATAATTACAAGATACGACACAAAAATCAAGCTCCATCAGGTGTGTTAATTAAAAAATGGGTACTCAAGTGTGAGAAGACGGGTTCAACAATGGATTTACGTCGATCTGGCCGGCCTACAACGTCGAGGGACCCCGAAAACGTGGAGCGAGTAAAATCGTCTGTTCGTGACCAACCTGGACTATCAACTCGAAAGCGGTCTGCTGTCCTTAACGTGCCAAGATAATGATGTATTAAACCGCATTCTCAAGAAAGATTTAAATCTACATTCCTATAAAATCCAAATGGTGCAGGAATTAGGGCCTCAGGACCATGCCACTAGGTTGCAGTTTGCAAACGAAATGGTAGAGCGATTCACCAGTTTTACAAACATTTTTTTCTCAACAAGGCACACTTCCACCTAAATGGGCATGTTAATAGACAAAATTGTCGTTATTGGAGTGACACTATGTCATGGTGATCAAAAACCCCTCCATTCCAGCCAACCAACCAAGTAACTCTTGACGAATTAAAGGATCGTATTCGCACAGAAATCCAAAACATCTCAACAGAAACATGTAAACCTGTCATCGAAAATTTCCGCTCTAGATTGCAGCAATGCCAGAATAATGAAGGATTGCAAATGGATGATGTAATTTTTAAGAAATAAATTTCGTTCCTTTGTTTACTATCGAAAACAATAAACAATTTTGATCTACTGTAATTTGTTTTTTTTTAATCATCATTCCAATTATAAACGGACTTTTGGTCCACCCTGTAGTATAGCGGTGCTTCACTTGCTAATATCACGGCGCGGAGTCCTTCTTTTTTTACTCGTCCGTGCATCCAACCTAAGCCGGCGGTAGAAGCTAGTCTAATTATTGTTTAGTATTGTCGTCTGAGTAAAGTACGCTCTTGTACTTTGTATCAAGACGCGTCTGAGTTCAGGGAAGTTAATCACTCAGCCTTCGACTAGGGTTGCCACTTTAAACCTCTTAAATAAAAATGATTTTATTTTTAAAGTTATACATCTTTAGGCGCGTTATGAAATTTTGAGAGTGAATTTTTATGATGCGCACGCATCACTGTAACAAGGTGAAGTTGGTTCCTAAAATTTTCTGACCTTTGCGGCATTCGTCTTTCTTTGGTATCTTCGTCCGTTATTAGGATAGGCATAGTGTTCCGTATTCCTAATTAAATAATTAATTGTCAAAGCCATCTTTGCAAGTTTTTTTACAATATTCTTTCTACAAACGTAGAATAGCAGGAGCATTAAATAATTTTAACGATCTTTGCTGTGTTACGCCAAAGAATTATAACTTCTTGCGCGCATCTTAAAATTTCACTCTCATCATTTTTTCATAACGCGCCTATAGAATTATAACTTCAATAAATTATAATGATTTTGGTTTGATTGAAGCATAAAAATTAAAAGATAATATAAAATATCTTCCACGTACTACAAAGCTGTGGAATGAGCTTCCTTGTGCGGTGTTTTCGGGACGATACGACATGGGTACCTTCAAAAAAAGCGCGTACACTTTCGTTAAAGGCCGGCAACGCTCTTGTGATTCCTCCGGTGTTGCAAGATAATGTGGGCGGCGGTGATCACTTAACACCAGGTGACCCATACGCTCGTTTGTCCTCCTATTCCATAAAAAAACATTAATATTTTGCTTTTTTATTATGCATTTCAATTTGTAACAAAAAATACCTAATTAGAACGTTTTCCTACTTTGACGAAAAATTACTTCCAGCACCGTAATATCAATAATACTAAGATTATCAAACATTTTTAGGATGGTTGATTATTATCAACACAAACGAGAACAGTGCACAATTGAACAATAAATACTAAAAGCCAACTTTGATATTGCAAATATATCCGGTATGTTTTACCAGTGGGAAGCTCCTTTGCACAGGATGCCGGCTAGATTATGTGTACCACAACGGCGCCTATTTCTGCCGTGAAGCAGTAATGTGTTAGCATCACTGTTTTTGGTCTGAATGGTGCCGTAGCTAGTGAAATTACTGGGCAAATGAGACTTAACATCTTATGTCTCAAGGTGACGAGCGCAATTGTAGTGCCGCTCTGAATTTTTGGGTTTTTCAAGAATCCTGGGTTCCTACTGCATTGTAGTGGGCAAGGCGTATCAATAACCATCAACTGTCTGAACGTCCTGCGCGTCTCATCCCTTATTTTAATAAAAAAATGTAGGTTTGTTTGTTTGTAACGCCTTTACTATATAACCAGTCATTTAACTTTGCACACACGTCATAGGTACAGGAAAGGCCATAGGTACCCTACATATCATCCCGAAATCACGGACAGAACTTAATACTGTGATAAATTATATTTTTAGAAATACATTTAACGAAGAACGTTGACAGCCCTAGCAAGTTCTGAATAACAGAGAAACAAAAGCTTTCTAATATGCAACAAAAGCACTCTTTTTCTATACGCCTACAGTTATTAGTGGGCTATTATGTTGCGCGTTCTGTTTAGTTAGAATAGAAGTTTATTGAAGGCAACTCTTGGATCGAAACAGGTAATTAGCAGTGTCGCGCCGGCCCTTTTAATTTTTATTTCCACCGACTCTCACCTTTGTAAATACACAATGTATTTGAAGACTTTTGTGTTCAAATAATTTGGAAATTTAATGTTTCTAGGAAAATAGTACACAACAGAAACGCGGCAACGCGAACGCTTCTGTGATTGCTACTTTTGATTATAGAAAAATAGTACGAGATTGGTATCTTAAAACAAGTCTGGCAACGGTCCTGTGATTGCTACTTTTAACTTTAGGAAAATAGTACGGTTTTAAATTACACACACACTAAAGAAACGTAATAATATTTTTAAATGTGAAGATTTATATGAATAATATAAAACGTTAAATTTAAAACATCAATAAAAGAAGAAGGAAGAAAAATGTCTCAGACGTGAAAAGATCGCTTGCAAAAAATTAACAGAATTGTTTCTGCTTATAAATATATAAAAATAACAAAAAAATAATATGCGGATGATTTTGTAATTATGTATTTTTACTGTGATAAAGTAAGAAAAATAATAATCTCAGTTGCAGCACTATTTACGAATGAACCCGCCGATTGTAAACATAATTCAACAATTCCTGACAACCCAATAATGCGTAACCAATTGTGATTTGTCCAAGTGCGTTAGCTGGTGGTTCAATATTAATAAACATGAGTGAAACCATCAAAAATTTTGGCTTCAAGATGCTCAGCACTTGTATAATAATTTTAAGATGTGCATTGTGCATGGATCTCTAAATTGCAGTCCTGGTACATGTTGCTAGGATCACACATGATTTCAACCACTATGAAAGACCTTACTATGACCGCTACCATATTTATGTTCTCCTGGTGTCTATGTAGTAATACGTCGTACACATGACGTCAGAATTTATGAAGGTATACTCGCGTCATACATAAGACAATCTCTTCTTCAACTATGATCGCCTGGTAACAAAACACTGTATACTGCTTTCTATCTCATTCTCTCGTCGGCTGAATCGAATACATTTAGCTGTTTGTGTCTCTATCGTCTCGCTTTTTCATTTCATCGAGTTTTAAATCACAACGATTCTAAAGAAGTTTTACTTCAAAATATTAAGGACCTAATGACAAGCTTGGCTGTGTTGGTTTGATTTATTATTTTTCCTCGCATGCTTTGTAAGTATTTGGAATCCCCAATGAAAAACGGAGTCGAAGGAAACCGAGATAAAGGTTATAATTCACTTGCTTCGCTCCACATACTGTTACTCTTTCGTATCACTCTTTTTTGCAGTCGTTCGTAATATCCGGGACAGACATTACAAAGTTACAATATAAAAGAAAATACGGCCTTATTAAGAAACGTCAGCTACAGCAATATCCGTTTCGCTTTGGTTTAAACCGGATCTGACACATCCTTTAAATAAGAATTGTGCTTACTGCTGCCCGGATATTGCTCGCAATACGGTACACTTCACTTAAAACACGGACCCGGTGCGAACTCTCAAAAGAAACCTTTAAAGGAGTGTAGTGCTGACAATAGGACAGTGAGACTCAAGTAATTACAACACATATTATATTCAATCCAGTCGGCATTGCATTGTAATGGGCAGGGTGTATCATATTCAATCAGATTCTCGTCTCGTCGCTTGTAATTATGAAATTGTCAACTTATTAACAGGTTTTTTTTAATGAAAATAAGGGACGAGACGAGCAGGACGTTCAGCTAATGGTAATTGCCCTGCCCATTACAAAGTAGTGCCGCTCAGGATTCTTGAAAAACCCAATAATTCTGAGCGGCACAACAATAATTGCGCTCGTCATTTTGAGACGTAAGATATTAAGTTTCATTTGCCCATTAATTTCTGTGCACAGGAGCTGCTAAACCTTTTACCGCAGGTTATCAGAACCCTTATAATAACTATCAGTTTCCATTTTAATAACAAGAGTCAGGGTTGATTCATTTATTTCGCAGGTCTGAGAATGGGTTGCAATATATTGTTAATATGGCAATACAACGCTTGCACAGTTAGTATTAATATATGATTATGGTTATTAAAAATAAGACACAAATAGTTTTGATTCAGTTTTCAAATTCCAGTCAAATATCAAATGCGTGACGCTAGAGATTTTAGTACATACGTGGGTAACACTGAAAATGTTTAGAACTGGCCAGTTAGAAACACTGCTGATGAAAACTTTTTTTTGAAATTCAATTTTAAAACTCTTTGGTAACCTATTGTAGCATATTGCATTCATTTGTCATTTGCCTTGTGAATTGGCGGCAAATCTAAAACTCTTGTTACACGTGAAAATTAACCTAACGCGAGAAATATTTCGGTCAATCATTTATTATGACTTTCGTTGTAGACTTACTCAACAAAGCTATAATAGGCTGCAATTAGCATTTCTTAATGGAGCCCCATCTCATGCCACTATTATTGGTTTAACGAGTTTAAGCGTGGACGTAGCAATCTCAATGATGATCCGCGTTAGGGACGTCCTTTAACAGCTACTACGAAAGAGTGCTGTGCGACTCATGATAGAGGAAGATAAGAGAGTGACCTATCAGCAGATACGGGCAAGCCTAGGCATTGGTATGAGTCACGTTCAAAAAATATTACACGAACATTTAGGCGTCAGGAAGCTTTGTACCAGATGGATTCCCCATACTTTAACCGACGACCAGAAACACCTTCGCATGGACTGGTTTCGCCAAATTTTAGATAAGTTCAACGGCGGTGACTCAAATGCTGTATTTGACATCGTCACAGGTGATGAAAGCTCATCAGCTCAGTGGGTGTTTCCTTTCGAGGATCGGCCAACTAAGGTAAAGAAACTACGACTTTTATTTATTCCCAAGAACTAAAGATAAAATTCAAGGTATTCGCTTTACGAGCCCTGAAGATGCGGTGAAGGCGTACGAAAATGTCATAGAAGAGACTCCTAAGGAAGAATGGGCCCACTGCTTTTCTCAGTGGTTCCATTGAATGCGACAATGTGTAGAGAGAAACGGAGATTACTTCGAAAAACAATAAAAGTATTGGCAACTTTCTACGTTAAGCCGTTTTTCATTTTCTAAAAATTTTCAGTGCTACCTAGGTAGAGCAGTCAATCGCAAATTTTTAATACTAACTTTCTCGTACTGTCGTATTAAATCTCTTTTATTTTATTGAGGCCTTTACTTAATATGAAAAATAACAAAAATATTTGCGTCCTAAAAACGATTTCCGCTTTTAATGCGTAAATAAATATAAAGTTCATTCAACTCGTGGTAAGTAGGTTGTCAATTATGATAGATCACGAACTTAAACACGCAAGTCTTAACTCCATAATGTACGTGGAACAGCCCGTCTGTATGGGAGTGGTTGAAACTCTCATGTAATACGAATATAAACTAAATCTAAACTTAGGCTTATAAAATGAGTTTTTACCAAAATACAATTAAAATATCTAATAAGATTTATGGGAAAATAAAAAATGTAATACATCCCAAATCACTATATTACAGATTTTAGAATAATAACTTTGAGCTTTCCAATATATACCCTCTTAATTGACAATGTCGACTCTACTACTAAGCTGTTGAATGTATGGAAGAATGAAGACTGCCTTACAGATAATCTCTGGAATAGGGTAACAAAGATTATCCACTCTGTGAGGCATCATGCGATCATGCCTAAAACACATATCTTCCAGTGTGAGTGTGTAGCCATCAAGGAATCTGCCAACGCAGTATTAAGAATAGTACATGGCCACAGAATCAGAATTCTCACTGACAGTATGGCGGTACTAACAGCGATGTAGTAATATACGAGTGTCACCAAACCCTGGAACAAGTTGCCTCTTATAACCGGGTAACTCTGCAATGGATTAAGGGACATAGTGGTTCGTTGGGTAATGATGCAGCGGATGAGCTTGCAAGGCGGGTATCGGCAACCCAAGTGGCTGGTACATTGCCACTTCTTCCACTGCCCTTCAGCCAAATGCGCTCATGGATACGCTCCTTCACCAACAACCTACACAACACCCGATGGATGAATGTCTCAAGCTGTAGACTGTCGAAAGAAGCGATACCTGCACTGTCGCCAAACTGACACGTAGACTTATCAGCCTCAACAGAAATGACATCCGTATAATGGGGGGCACCCTAACGAGTCACACATCACTAAACATGCACCTTTTCACAATTGGCGTAACGGACAGTACTGAGTGCAGAGGCTGTCTAGCCAAGGTTGAAACGGTCACTCACGTAATCCTGGAATGTGCGGGGGTGGCCAACCAACGAGCAAAAACCTTAACCAATACGAGGTCGCTCCAAGAAGTCTGCGAACACCCCAGGAATGTTCTGAACTTCCTGAAGGAGCTGGGCTGGTTGAAGTAACTGGCCAATATTGCACGCAAAGTGGACCCATACTAGTGGTTTAATTGCGGAAACAGGAGCCCCTATACCATACCATACCATATCCTCGTAATTATTTAACAATAATTTAACACTGCAGAATAAATAATTTAATCCCGAGCAAGACATTTCGTCACCCATCTCCTCTTCTCTCCTCATCCCCTCTCCCCTCATCGCCCCTCCTCTACTCGCCTCACACTTCACGCCGCTACACTAGCGCCACCATCAGACACCCGCTGCTCACTTCACTTGACTCGATACAATATATTTGACATGGATCGGAACTATTTTTATTTTTGGTTTCACCCAATATTAATTAATTATTTTTTGTCTATTGCAAAACAAAAAAAACAGTTTTTTTTTACAATATAATTGATGTTATATAAGTAAAGTAACTGAGAAGACTTCGTTATACTGACGTATAATGTCATAAGTGTAAATAATTATATGTATGTCATTACGCACAAGGTAGCTAAAAGGAGTCGAAAAAAATGGCACATAATTATATAACATTAAAATAACATAAAAAATACGGTAATTGAATGTAAATAAACTCTGAAAAAAAAACAATTTCTTTAGATTTCAAATATTATTTCGTATTAAATTGACAAAATATATTCGTAAGTGTATTCCTTAACAAATGAAGTGTGTTCCCGTAACACAACCTCGCGAGCCCCTGGGGTTACACGAACCATTAACGCGGGAACAGTGTTCAAATATTGGCAAGTTAATGAGAAATTTTAAACGTATATAAAAATATATATGAATTAACTTGATATAAGCGATATCTTATATCTTTAAACGAGCAATTCTTGTATATATATAAATTATTATTATTATTATTGGAGCCGTTTTCGAGACTTAGATTAATATCTAAGTCTCGAAAACTAGACGAGACTTAGATTAATATTTAAGTCTCAAGATTCTCTAATATACAGGTGATTTCGGGGGCGATAAATCGAGCTAGGTTTCAATTAAAAAAAATGTAGTTTTATCCGTGTTTTAATGAGAAACAGCTACAATAACATTAGAATACAAAGGTAAATTTCTCTCTCTGCTCACATGGGCGAGACATTGGGTGATCCGGAAAGCAGAAGACCCCAGTTCGAATCAAGATGTTCTATTAGTTTTTTTTTTGTTCAATTTTTGTACATTCTTAAAAATCCGAGCCAGGCTCGGTCGTCCGGATATTAAATACTTATATACTAAGAATGTTTCTCCAATTTCTTATTAGATGAATTTAAACTGAAATTTTACATAATATTGATGAAAATAAAGATGATGTGCATTTTTAAGGTTTGATTTCTTATAAAGTTAAAGTTACATTCAAAGGAAAATTAACTTTATTCAATTAGGCTTAAATGTTATTTTTGATAATGTCAAAATAAAATCATTTTTTCTTAAACTATTTTTAATTCAAATTTATTAAGATTAATTTTTAATTTTTAGTGAGATTTTCTATAGAAGAGTATTTTTTTAGCTTTTCTTAAACAATTATTTATTTTTAATTTTGATTGAAGTGAAACTTCTTTAGAATTTAGAAAAAACGACAGATAAGAGACACAAATACAAAAATGTGTAGGATGAAGCCGGCAAAGAATGAGACAGAAATATGCATACTATTGAAGTGAAAATTTCTTTATCATCGTTGTGATTTGAAAGTCGATGAAACGAAAAAGCGACGGTAAAAAGAGCAGTCACATCAATTCATAATATTTAACATGGGAGATAATGAGATAGGAAGCATAATACAATGTTTTGGTACCAGGCGATCATAGTTGAGGAAGAGATTGCCTTAAGTATTACCTTAATAACTCCAAGCGCACGACGTATTACTACATAGACACCAGGAGAACATATTATTATAAATATTAGTGGTGGTAGGAATGTTTTTTATAGCGATTGAAATTATGTGTCATCCTAGCAACACGTACCAGGAATTCATATGCAGTTTATAGATTCATGCACCATGCAGGTTTCACTTCTGACATGTGTACTTTGTACGCACGCAATGTTTTTTTTTATTTGCTGTAATAACACAGTAACTGTTTCGATTTTCCAAGCCTTGATTGTATCCACTCAAATTTATAAGTGACAATCAATGTCCCTTGTAGTGTTATCACAAAGCAGATAAGTAATTTAAACTCAAGCGCTGCGACCCTTGAGGTCTATTAATAGAAAGTGTTGAAAGATTGATAAGGAATGAACCGAGAGAACGGGTTAAGAATGTCAACGAACAACCTTTAACACGATGATATTGCTATCATTGACTCATTCATAAGAACGAGTGAGATTTATTGATGCTGTTGCAGTGATTGGTGTCACGGGAGTTCATACAGAACTCAAACATTATGATAAGGACGTTATAACGGAAAAGCGGAATCTTTTAACAACCGTTTTCAATAACCTTATAATATATAATAACCTCGCGTATGAGTAAAAAAAGAAGGACTCCGCGCCGTGATATTAGCAATTGAAGCACCTTTATGCTAGTGTGTGTGCGGTTACCAGTTACACATTGTTTTCTCCTTTAAATAATCATATACGGCCACAAATACTTTGATAGTATTGTTTTTACACTTTTTCACAACGCACGATGGCATTTTTAAAATATTTTATTGCGACGCAAACTGATCTGTCATAGACGATGGCAAATCTCATAATGGTGGCCGATCGGCTTGTATTAGTGTAAGTGTGTGCGTGGGTCTATGTATTTACACGTTTACCGGCTTGTTTTGGTGCTTCACTGTTATGTACGGTGACACGGAGTCCTTTTTTTTTCTCGTCCGTGAATAACCTATAATATATATAACACTAAGGATAGCATTAGTGTTCGCGATGAACAAAGGAAAGATTGATATCTTCTAAAAGATGTGTATACGTCTGTCTTAACAGGATTACAATAATAGTTTCTTTTGTAGTTCAGGTGTCGTATGCAAGTAGTTGAAGTAGAATGGAATGAATGAATAAAGGTTATATTTGACAGTGAGATGAAGGATGAAGTATGATTGACAGAGTAGGTAAACGAAGTAATGTTTGAGTTATTTGATGGGTATGACTCGATATAATAATAAATATAATTAAATCCTGTCGATGATAAGAAATCTAGCGTCAACACTTAGTTTAACTTACTAGAGGTAGACAAATATATACTTTTACGCTTACTTACATTTCAATAACCTATCGACATAAAGCATTGGACTATAACTGTATTGTACATAACTATGGATAGATAAGATCTTGTCAGTAAACGATGATAGCAATGTATCCGTAACTAGAGATACGTTAATGAAAACGGCCGTTAGAAAACTGACAGTCAGCTTTAACTCTTTCATAGTGATATTCATTATTATAACACTATCTAGAAATAAGGCATTGCTTGTAACTAATTCTAGTAGCCTTCATAATGTATGCACTTTTATAATGAAGTCTCAGCCACTGTTCAGGCATTATCTATCAATAAGTTTAAATGTATTATTAAAAATGGCTCTGTCGTAAATCCTGGCACTATTTCTCGACTGCTGTTGAGGGCGAGTAAGTAATTATTAAGTAAGTAATTATTATTTTATTATCAAGAAAATAATTTATTTAGAAAAATCGATTCACCTGTTTATACTCGAACAGTCGTAATATTTTTGGTCAAATGCCTATTTAAATGTTTAATTCAACAAATTAGGTAAAAGGCGTGTAAAATGAATATACGCTTGGGCCTAAATGAACCATAGTACACTCAAACAATTAATAATGTTCTCATCTCATCTATGGCGGGGAATTTTCCCTAGTAATGACTTACCTGAATTCTGCCTCTGAATGAAGGATATCATAAAATTTAACCTTACAGTATGCTCTACTTAAAAAATATATTATAAATACGACATAAAGTTCTATAAATATTAAGTTGTTTGGACACTCAACGCTATTACGTCACTACACGACGTCAATCGAGCATTTCGCGCCGTATCAGTTTCTTGTGATTTGACAAACTTTTTGATACTTTCCAAAAGGTTTTTTCCTTATTGATTCTACTGCTACTTCGTTAAGGGTTGAGCTAATGAGAAGAAGTAGCAAGAAACTCATTGCCACTCTTTTAAATCATGTACATTTTCATTGATTTACAAATCATTTCAATATAATATGTAAAGTGATGCAACAAATACTCAAACGTTAAATAGTCAATGCCTTACACGAGTAAGTCAAAAACGTAAATAACAAAACAAAAGTTATTGAGTACAGTAGCTGCATCATCTACACAAACCGTAAATCAATAAAGGTATTCTGTTTGAGCATTTTATAAGCGATTATATGTAGCCTGACGAGGTCGTCAGGTGTATAGCCGCGTGGTTAGCGATCTTACGTACTATGCTAGAGGTCCCGGGTTCGAATCCCGGTAGGTGCAAGCATTTATATGAATATTGATGTTTGTTTCCGAGTCATGGATGTTTATATGTATATATGTATGTTCAGAATGTATTTATGTATGTTTAAGTAAGTATATTGTATTAAATATATCGTTGTCTTGCAACCCATAACACAGGCTATATGCTTAATTTGGGGCAAGATAATTTGTGTAAAAAGTGTGTCAATATTCTTATTCTTATTATATATATAACGAACCAGCTGACCCGACAGACGTTGTTCTGTATATAATAAATAAAATAATGTTTTTATATGATTTTGTCAATAATATATCATAACATCAAATATTACTTCGTAAAATATGCACCCTGCTGTCGTAATGAAATTGTTTCACAGCAGAACTGTCAAACCGTGCTTCAAAGTGAAATTATGTATGGACACATCAAAGGAAAAACAAATTTGTTGTTTTTATTTAATTTAGCAGTATTTTTCTATTTATTCACCTTTTAAACCTTCTCTGGACTTCCACAAATAATTCAAGACCTAAATTAGCCAAATCGGTCCAGCCGTTCTCGAGTTTTAGCAAGACTAACGAACAGCAATTCATTTATATATATATATACTAGTGGACCCAACAGACGTTGTCCTGTACACATGTTTTAAATTTGAAAAATCGGCCCAGCCGTTAGGAGCAGTTCACTAACATACACATGAGCAGGAGAATTATATTATATGGGCGGAATTGAGAATCTAAACCAATCTCAAATTCACTGAAACAAACAAAAAAGTCATCAAAATCAGTCCAGCCGTTTAGGAGGTAGTTTAATTGTGAATCTAAACCATTTTCGAATCCACCTGAAGACACACACCAATCTCAAATTCACTGGAACACACAAAAATATCATCAAAATCGGTCCAGCCGTTTAGGAGGTAGTTCAATTGTGAATCTAAACCATTCTCGAATCCACCTGAATACACACAGAAAGTTTCATTAGAATCGGTCCAGCCGTCTAGGAGGAGTTCAGTGACATACACACGCACACAAGAATTATATATATATAAAGATATATATACATATATAAAACCTTAGTTACCGGTTTACGCTACAAAATCTAGAATCCTTGCTTTAATGAATCTCCATAAACGTTTCCAAATAAAAACTATACGCAACCTAAACTCTTCAGAGCAAAAGCAATTTGTACGTCCCACTATAAAAGCGCTTTCGCACTACGTCCGATCTGAATCCGATCCGTATCCGTCAAAACACGGTCCGAAGTACTCGTAGAACTATTTCTATGGTATAAAAATGATTTGAGTTTTCTTTAGTGTTAATTCCGCTAATAGAGACTAAAGTCTCGTGCCAGATTTTAGCGAGACAACACGTCCTGAGGATGCCTCGTATAGATACGAAACACGTGTCGAATTGTTTAAAGACAAATATTGGCGGAATTAAGACTAAAGAAAAATTAAATCATTTGTACAATTATGGATTTCGGCAAAGTAACGCCTACTTCTATAAATTTTATTTCTATGGTATTTTACGCACTAGATCCGTCTTCAATCATCAGGTTTCTTGTCGTCAACCGTTAGAAATAGTTCTACGACTACACCTCACCGTTCTTCACGGATGCGAATCGGACGTAGTGAGAATGCGCTCTAACAGTTGAAATTCATCATTCATCAAACGAAGTTAGGCAGTTGCGGTATTGCTTAATCTAAAATCAGACCTCTCATAACTTTCGGTACTGTTCCCGGCTCTCAAACAAGTTGCACGTTAATTAATATGCAAATTGGCAGTGTTCACATGTTCTCCTTACGAGGAGATTAATACGTGATCAACTTGGCTTCGGGCTGTGTTGAAGTTGAGGGAAAAGTTCAAATATGCTTTATATACTATTCAGTCGGTTCGGTAATATTTTAAATTTGGAACGGCATTGTGGTACCTTGATGACCTCGTGGTTTGTAACTCAATAATAATACTAAGATAGGGGTGTCCCGAGATTGAAACTGTCATAACCATTATGTTAACATCAGGAACAGACATAATCTTATAAATCAAATCAAATCAAAATCACTTTATTCATGCAGGTCACGGAAATGACACTTATGGATGTCAAAAAAATATTTTTCTTATTGAATCTACCGCCGATACTTCGGTCTATAATGCCTACTACTCAGCTAAGTCGAGTTAGTTAGTCTTAGTTATTAACAAATTCAGCGGGCTTTTTTTCCATTAAAAAAATATGTTTACAATATAATATTGTACAATGAAACTAATTATTTAATAGCCTGAGTGCGATCGCTTCATTCCCAGTCTATGGTATCATTATGAAAGCCATTTATGTTATAGTAACCTTTACCACACAAACGTTTTTGAGGGTACCCATGTCGTATTATATCATTTGATTTATTAATAAAATAATTCAATAATCTAAAAAAAAATATCAAAACCTTTCTGGAATGTTTGGCCCCTAATAAGATGTACTTTTACCGGCGGACACCCTGAACGTACGAGACTCTACAACATAGTTATATATATTACACATCCAAAATTAAAAAAATCTCAAATTACTAATTTGAGCCTCAAACCCCAAAACCTTTGAAATGAAATCCATACTGATCCATCCATGTGATATTATAAGCAGCATGTAATAGTGATCCCAAACTCGGTCTCTGCTCTTAATTCTTTTTTTGTGGTGGAGTATAGTGGTCATTACTCTTCATCAGCATCCTCATCAGCCGGAAGACATCCACTGATGGACAAAGGCCTCCCCCGAAAATCTCCATGACGGTCGGTCCATCTTATGGGTGACCTACCAACACTGCGTCTTCCAGTACGTGGTCGCTATTCGAGGACTTTTCTGCCCCACCGACCATCTGTGCATCGAACTATGTGCCCTTCAGTTACGCAATCATTTGGGTTGTGTCGGTGACTTTGGTTATTTACTCATAATTATATTTCATTTAACTGTCTGTATTCAATAAAGTTATTTATGTATCATCATAACATATGGTGAAATAAGCGAAACGTGTTAATGTGTCCGGTTTCCTTTTTCATGCAGTGCTAGGTACTCGCAATTTTGGAAAACTCAAAATATCTGAGCGGAACAGTGATAGCAGTCGTCACCTTCTAATATTTTATGCCCCCCTAGGCCCCCCTCAAACGAAACACAAATACTTATTCCTTGAAAATAATGATAGAGGGGCCCAAATACATCCCCACTAATATTATAAATGTAAGTTTGTTTGTTACGCTTTCACGCCTAAAACACTGAACCGATTTTCATGAATTTTAGTACAGTGATACGATACAAGAGCTTGGGAAAGGACATAGGCTACCTTTTATCGAAAATAAACGGCTTGGCGGGGTGGAGGGTAGGAATATAGGGGGTGGAAATTTGTATAAAAGTTCGTCATTATCGAAGATAACACCATTAAAATTTGTGATTGGGCACTACTTAAGATATAAATAAATATTTGTTCTAGCATTTTAAAAATTTGGACCGTGTGGGGATGAAAAAGGGGGGAAAAAATTCTATAGTTTGTTGTATATTATTTGCGTATAAGTCAGTATATTCAAAAATAAAAATTGCTGACCAAATTGCGCGCACGAAGTCGCGGGTAAAAGCTAGTAACTTATAATATTACTTGTGTATTGAAAGTCGCCACTTATTCCAAGTCTTTTCATTTATGAATATCATTTTAAGTAAATGTAAAGTACAAAGTAACAAAGGGGTAGGTATCATAAATATCAAACAATTCTAATTCATAAATCAAAGAGTTTGAAGTAAGAAGATTTCGAAATAAGTCGAACTTCAATATAACTCGACTGCTTTTGTTTCTATCTTCCATTTTCGTTATTAAATGTTGTTGGTAACTTGCTCTTAATACACAGCTCATATTTTATTTTTGAACATATTATTTGGAACTAATTATAAGGTGATCACATTTTTTAAATGTTTGCTAGTCCAACACATCCTCGAAAATATCGACGAAAACAAAAATATTGTTACTTCGTAGATAAGAAAACGTGTGTCTGTTTTTTAACGACAATAAGAGATTAGTCTAGCAGGACGTTTAGCTGATGGTAATTGATAAGCCCTGCCCATTACAATACAGTTCTGAGCGGCACTACAATTGCGCTCGTCTCCTGGAGACATCTTATGTCTCATTTGCCCAGTAATATCACTAGCTTCGGCGCCCTTCCGACCGAAACAATACACACTACTACATATACTTCACAGCAGAAATGAGCGCCGTTGTAGTACCCATAATCTAGCCTGTACAAAAGAGCCCACTGGTGAATGTAAAATATTACTTCTTTGCCATAAAAAATAAATAAATCTAAAACCTTTACATTCTTAAATTATATTATATAAATGATGTGAAGAAAACTCAAACAATTGATCGAGAAAAATTGAAACGCACATGTTATTTTGCGGCGAGCTTTACATTTATATATCTATATATATAAAAATGAATTGCTGTTCGTTAGTCTCGCTAAAACTCGAGAACGGCTGGACCGATTTGGCTAATTTTGATCTTGAATTATTTGTGGAAGTCCAGGGAAGGTTCAAAAGGTGAACAAATAGGAAAATTCTGCTATATTAAATAAAAACAACAAATTTGTTTTTCCTTTGATGTGTCCATACATAATTTCTATGAGAGAATTTATTGACGCACGGTTTGACAGTTCTGCTGTGAAACAATTTCATTACGCCAGCAGGGTGCATATTTTACGAAGTAATATTTGATGATATGATATATTATTGACAAATTCATATAAATACATTATTTTATTTATTATATACAGAACAACGTCTGTCGGGTCAGCTAGTTATATATAAATGTAAGGTGTCTTCTTTCAAAAACATCGTCTTAACACAGAACAAAGTGACATCGGTATCATAATCCAGATTACGAGACAATAAGTCTTTATTTGACTCACAAATATCCTCGGCGGAGGATTATTTCCTTTTTTTGTGTAAATCCCACACTTTTTCCTAAGTAACTATTTTGAAATTTAAATTTATGGTGCCAGTGAATTTCTACAGTTTATCTGTATTATTATAATGCTTTCATATAATAATTTAAGGTCAGTTCGGTATTGTATATCTTATCCCCCTTATTCATAATAGTCCGCTAACTTTAAGCAACCGCTTAGGAGGGTTTTTTCTCATTCTGACTTAGGTCAATAGCTGAAGACAGAGTGAGAATTAGCAATGCCTTATGTTAGCAGACTATTATGAATAAGGGGGCTAAAGTTTATGTTTAAATTGGCTTTTAGGCCAGTTTCTCAGATGCTCTGGTATGTTGTGTCATCCAGATTATGCTTGAGTGTTTTATAGGGGTATTTGATTCCACACATAAGTGATTTTCAAAACGTAAATTTCTCGTTTGGTATTCGGATCTCATTTTGTAAGTGGAGGGGAGTTGTCTTTTACGAAGACAACCACTTCCAGACGTGTCTAAATTATTATTATTGGAACGAGAATCATCATCAGTCTCGTGCCAGATTTTGGCGACTCAACATGTCCTGAGGATGCCTCGTGTAAAGGCGAAACACGTGTCGAATTGCTTAAGTTAGCGGACCATTATGAATAAGGGGGTAGATACATAAAGCGCATAAATCTACACATATAAATAAAATTGGAGTGTCTGTTTGTAATATTTAAATAACTATTTTTTACTACATGTATATGAATATATATATGGTACATACAACAAAATAACATTTTTTACTATACGTGCCGCTCAGGATTCTTGAAAAACCCAAAAATTCTGAGCGGCACTACAACTGCGCTCTTCACCTTGAGACATAAGATGTTAAGTCTCATTTGCCCAGTAATTTCACTAGCTACGGCGCCCTTCAGACCGAAACACAGTAATGCTTTCACATTAAAATAGGTGCATTCAGAAATAGGCGCCGTTGTGGTACCCATAATCTAGCCAGCATCCTGTGCAAAGGAGCCTCCCACTTTAAAGTGAGAGTGGTTTAAAGCATAACTCTGTTTCGGTCTGAAGGGTGCCGTAGCTAGTGAAATTACTGGGCAAATGAGAGTTGACATCTTACGTCTCAAGGTGACGAGCGCAGTTGTAGTGCCGCTCTGAATTTTTGGGGTTTTTCAAGAATCCAGAACAGTATTGTAATGGGCAGAGCGTTTCAATTACCATCAGCTGAACGTCCTGCTCGACTCGTTCCTTATTATCATAAATAAATTAAATATTTGGTAAGTACGTCATATGAGTACGATTTATTCCTCTATAATATGATAGAAAGATTACCAAATGACTTCTCAATGTTTTATATTGAAACTAGCTGACCCAGCAAACGTTGTATTGCCGATATTAAAATCGCGATACAAAAGTAACTGTTGATCGTAGATGGGTGAAAATTTGAAGTTGTATGTATTTTTTAATGCTGACTCATAATCATACAAATTTAAAAAAAAATCGCGTGGACCACCCTTAACATTTAGGGGGATGAAAAATAGATGTTGTCCGATTCTCAGACCTATATCACCCAATATGCTCTCAAAATTTCAAGTTTCAAGTTACGGAGGAGTTCAAAGTTTTACACCATGACACGAGAATTTTATATATTAGAAGATTTGTAATCAGACATCCGGACTTTTGTTTGATAAAAACAACGTAAATAAAGCTGGAATAATTTATTAATTTTACAACACACGGTACAGTTAAAGTTTAATTTTAGTTTTCTGCACTTCTTCTTCGTGTATGCTTTCATTATGCTACCACAAAACCACAGTACCCTGTGCTCGGCGTCATTGAAAAAGGATCTAAAGTTTTCGCGTCTCGTATAAATATATAGCCATGCGTAATTTTAAAAGCCTCAACATCGGCCTCTTTAGCTCAGTGGCAGAGCACTGGTCTCGTAAACCAGGGGTCGTGAGTTCAAATCTCACAGGAGGCAAACATTTTTATATCGCGTCATTTTTATCATATTTCACAAAATATATATATTTTATTAAATATCATTAATTTATGTATTCTTTTTGTTGCAGATATCCGTTTTAAATAATCTAAAAGCAAAAAACAAATAAAATTTAAAAAACTTACAAAATAATTATAAAAAATATGTTGCGTTTTAATTTGTGGCTTGTTTGGGCGGCTTTTTTGACAAGCAGTTGCGGCGCGAATTACTGTAGAGATGCCAACCTATGTTGTCCGGGGCGTGACAGTGCGTGTGTGGTACAGAAGGCTCATCAGAATGCAATCATTGAAGACTTAACGGACAAGCCGTGCTACTGCGACCATGCGTGTTTGAAGCTTGGAGATTGTTGTCCAGACTTTCGAGAAACATGTGGAGGTAAGAGTCAAAAATAGCATTATCTAGGAGCGGGCGCCCGCAACATGGATTTTTGTACACAATTTGAAGGGTTTTTAAATTTTAATGTGCAGATTTTTTTTTCATAAGGACACCATTGTTAGAATATAATCATTTATTTATTACATTGTTAAATTTACACTAAGCCTCTAAACTGCATATGGAGTCCTGGTACATTTTGCTAGGATGACACATGATTTCAACTGCTATGAAAGATATTACTATCACCATATTTATATATATTTATAATCTATATATATAAAAATGAATTGCTGTTCGTTAGTCTCGCTAAAACTCGAGAACGGCTAGACCGATTTGGCAAATTTAGGTCTTGAATTATTTGTGGAAGTCCAGAGAAGGTTTAAAAGGTGAATAAATAGGAACATGCTGCTAAATTAAATAAAAACAACAAATTTGTTTTTCCATGTGTCCATACATAATTTCTATGAGAGAATTTATTGACGCACGGTTTGACAGTTCTGCTGCGAAACAATTTCATTACGACAGCAGGGTGCATATTTTACGAAGTAATTTTTGATGTTATTGACAAATTCATATAAAACATTATTTTATTTATTATATACAGAACAACGTCTGTCGGGTCAGCTAGTTGTATATAAATTACTCTGATAAATTCTGCTCTGATTAAATTAAGCGTTCAGTGCACCTGAAGAATTTTCAAATGAGTTCTGTTTTGAGTCTTCCTGATATTTAAATTTAATTTCAAACGTCGTTCTCTGGATTCGCTTTCGCATTATGAGACGGGAATTTTCGGGAAGAGAATGATTGTAGGTTTTAGTAATGATCATAGTGATACAAGGTTTGATAATTATTTTACATTTTATTCGTATATATTACATAGATTTATTCAGACTCAGAGCTTACATTTTCGATAAATGATACAAGATGCTTATGGTAACTAAAGGATGGAATAAATACTTAATATGGTTCATATATCTTTGGAATATTGTGTCAATTACTGTTTTTGATCTTGTTGTTTCGACTGCTGCACATTTTAATTTGGCGTCGAAAAACTCAATCAAGAAATCGCTGTATCCGATGCAAAATTTACATTTCAAACTTCCTTAGAGTAGCGAAAACATACAGAAAAGGAAAATTTTATTGATGAAAGATGAGATGAGAATGCTTTATTGGAATTTTTATGTAAAACAAAATACTGAAAATAAATACCAAAAATGAAAATACTAAAGACGAGGCAGTAAGGGCCCGGGCTTAGCCTGTTCGCAAGAACGAAATAAAAAAAAATTACTCTGTGGTCCTGTCAAATCAAACATCAATTGAGGTGCGTTCATAACTCGTTATTTTTACGAAAACACCTAAGCAAACATTTAATTTGTAATTCAAAGAACTATTTTTATTTATATTACTACTATTTAATAAGTGGATACAAAAAAGGGCTTAATGGTTTATAATTTGACGCTATACAGCGCAATTTTGAAATGTTATTTTAGTATTTTCTACGCAAAAAAACCGCTAAAATCATATCATTTTAGGTTTCGAAACGCAACGCATATGGTTCGAGTAAGAGAGACAAACCTATGCAACGACTATAGAGTGTCATCTCTTTCTCACACCGCGGACCGCAGACATATTTATTTCCTTCATTCTTCATATCCGATGCAAACGACATTTAGTAAAAGGCACTTCATGGTACGAATTTTAGTGATTCAGTTTAGGTTCCTAAACTGAACTGCATCGGAATCGCATCGCTTATTTAAAGTTGATGGTAGGCCCTCTGGTACATATTGCTGTGATGAGACTTGATTTCAACCACTGTGAAAGACATTACTATCACCGCTACCATATTTATATTCTGCTGGTGTCTATGTAGTAATACGTCGATCGCATGACGTCAGAATATATTAAGGTATACTCGTGTCATACATCTTATGTATATACAATATCTTAAAAAATTGTAAATATAATATCTTCTTCAACTATGATCGCCTGGTACCAAAACACTATTTAATACTTCCTGTTTTTATCTCATTCTCTCGACGGCTGAACTATACATTCACCTGTTTGTGTCTCTATCGTCTCTCTTTTTCGTTTCATCGAGTTCCAAATCACAATGATTCTAAAAAAGGTTCACTTCAAAATGTCATTTATGTAATTTCTTGATTTGATAATCATTAAAAACTTCAAAATAAAAACCAAAACTTACCCACTTAGTGAAATCTACAAACCTGTGTGAATTTGCTAGTACCTCTTATTATTCTTAAACCATAACCATATATTCTAGATATTACAATTGTATATTTAGATTGTCTTATTAGTTCATTTTCTTCAAGAGTTAAATTATTGAAATTTATTTATATTGGCTTTATTAACTGTTTCTAATTTTGATTCAGTTATTTTCATAGCAATAAGTATATAGATGATTCTATTTTTCGCAGTAGACTGCTAATACAAAATTTATTTAATATATTGTTTAAATTTACTACATAAATTACTTTTTCTTTTAAAGAAGTTTAAAATGATGCTCCAAAATATCTGCCACGATAAACAGCAGAATTTTCTTGTAGAAAGTATACAAACAAAGGAATACAAAAGTTAACATAATTAATGTAAGTACGGAAACGGAATATTTAATGTACGGAAAATGAGGTTTAAATTTGTATAAATTCTAAACAAAGTGTACGTTGGAATACGAGATAAATATAATACTATGTACTTGTGGAATATTTTTGATATAAAAATTGTAATATTGTTTAATTTCGATCGCAGCCATTTTGTAATACGCCATCTTGTTTTATTATTGACAGCTGGCGGGCGGGGCGCACGGACACCTGTGTATAGTATTAGAGTACCTACCACTAGGTTTCCTTCTGGTGGAGGCTTCATATTCTTTCCGTGCCGGGAAACTCAGATCGCGCGGTATGCCTCAGATCGGCGCAATATATTGCTCATAATTAGGATGATTTGAATGAATTTATCTGAAAGCTATTGAAACAAGCTATAAGACCATCTAAAATAAACCGACTTATATACAAAATAAGGGTCAGATTTTGGTGAGGGATTATTGTGTCGTACGCCACTTTCCATTTTGGTGTATCTGAAAAAACTAGTGCCTTGGGGCACTGCCGATTTCGGAACGTTATTTAAAATAACCAATGAAATTATAGAATAATGAACTTTGGGAGATATTTCTAGTTATTTAAAAAGCTTAAATATTCCTCATCATCAAAAATATTAAAACAAAGAAACTCAGATAATCCCACTGAGAAGGTTTTGTTAAGCTAAAATATAATAGAAAACTTAACAAATAAAATTATTATATAGTTATTACTTATTTTATGAAAATAAAAAATTATGCATTAAATTCCACCTTCGCACAACACGCCACTAATTAGGATATCATCCCCACCACATTATGTGGTGTTCCACCACAGTCCGGATTTCAAGGTACTTCCTTCCACGTACAACTAATCTGCGGAAGGGGATTCCTTGTGCAGTGTTTCCAAGACGATACGATATGGGTACCTTCAAAAAAGCGCGTACGCTTTTCTAATTTCATTGTTGTTATTATTCATATCTGATGTTATTGAATACAGAACTGAATATATATATAATGCTGAATCTGAACACTGATAGGTTCTCCGAACATTGATTGTTTTTTTTTTATGAAAATAAGGGACGAGATGAGTAGGACATTCAGCTGATGGTAATTGATACGCACTGCCCATTACAATGCAGTGCCGCTCAGGATTCTTCAAAAACCCCAATACTTCTCAGCGGCACTCGTCACCTAGAGATATAAGATGATCTCTTTTTATGTCTCATTTGCCCAGTAATATAACTAGCTACTGCGCCCTTCAGACCGAAGCACAGTAATGCTTACACATTACTGCTTTACGGCAGAAGTAGGCGCCGTTGTGGTACCCATAATCTAGTCGGCATCCTGTGTAAATGAGCATCCCCACTGGTTAAGATGCAAAGACATAATAACTAAATAAATACATTTTTTTTTCTTTTAATAAATAGATTTCGTTTATTTTGAGGATTGATATTGATTTTCAAAGATAATAATCATAATTTAATTATAATAAATTATTGTTTTTACCAAGCCCTTAAAGATTACGTTCATTTCGACGAAAAAGCCCGAAAATAAATTGCTAGTCACAAACTGAAGACCTATCAGAAAAGCTGAAGTTATTAAAGCATAAAACGCCATATTGCATTGAACGAAGATGTCAATTTTTAAATAAAGACAACTTAACCACTTTTATTTATTCCGTAACTCCGTAGTAGGAAGGAAAATTAAAAGTTAAACCTTAGTGCACATCACATTTGCTATGCTATTAGTTTTCAGTATAACGGTAGGTGACCTGGTGATCTTCTCTAGAATCTGACATGTTGCTACTAAAGTTAAATAAAATTAATGTACCAAAATTGATTGAAACTGATAAAAAAATAACATCTCAGCAAAGTCGTTATGTACTAAATATTGGTGTGAAGTGCGAAACATTTTACGTGCATCCCTGAATACCGTACGATTTACCAGATGACCAGAAACAAATGCGTATAGAGTAGTGCCTTAAACTTTTTAAAAAGTACAATAAAGCAATGGTTATATATAATTTTATTCTCTTTCGATCCATTTTATCCATAACAGGACAACTAGAGCGAGTTGCATCTTTGACATCACAATTCCCTGATTATAAACACTTAAGCTAGGCTAGTCAACAAGTTCAAAAACGTATTAATTCTTCATTCAGACGTCTATATGTATGTATTAGCACATAAAGAATTGTAAATGTTATTAACAAATAAAAAAATGAAACAGAGATGGCATTTAGGTTTTCTTTTATAACTCAAAAATGATTAATATTAAAGGAATTTTTAATTCTTTACAGAGGAGGAAATTCCAAAGAAAAGGTTCCGAATTTCGGTACTCTCTCGTCTGTATTTATAATCTTATTCAGCGCCAAAATAAGGTGCCCGCGCCACCGTTGCACTATGGCCGCATTGGCGCTTAAAGATCAATAATTTATTTATAATTTATAGATATATATTATAATCTTGACTAAGTATATAATTATGAACATAATTAAAGTAAATACTTGATTACCCGTATTAATTAAATATCATTCTTATGTTATTATTAAATATATTATAATGAATAGTCAAACCAGTGCACTGGGCAAACACTCAAGTGAAAACAAATATAATAAAATAGCGAGCGAAGTTTGTGTAGTGGACGCTAGCCCTTACACAAGACAGTGTAGTCAGTGAGTCGTTTCCAGCGAGATTTTAATAAAAAAAATACAACACAGCCCGTCAGTCTGTTATAACAAATCATTTCTTGGTATTTCGTTTAATAAATCATACTTTGATCATTTATTTTTGCTGGCATCTCATTTCATACTCCGCTGTGTTTTATCATGGACTGCCTGCATTTTATTAGCTCTCGACACTTTTAGCCTGAGGCCGAACCCAAGCTTTAAAGCTACGATTACTTAGGACACGAATATTTGAATGATATTATGTTTAAAAAGCACTCCAAAACTAATAAGATGATTTCAATAGAATCTACATTTACAACTTCATCGTAAAACGATGATGCAACAAAAACATTAAAATTGAATGGGATCTAGATATATAAAAATTAATTGCTGTTCGTTAGTCTCGCTAAAACTCGAGAACGGCTGGACCGATTGAATTATTTGTGGAAGTCCAGAGAAGGTTTAAAAGGTGAACTAATAGGAAAATGCTGCTAAATTAAATAAAAACAACAAATTTGTTTTTCCTTTGATGTCTCCATACATAATTTCTATGAGAGAATTTACTGACGCACGGTTTGACAGTTCTGCTGTGAAACAATTACATTACGACAGCAGGGTGCATATTTTACGAAGCAATTTTTGATGTTATGATATATTATTGACAAATTCATATAAAACATTATTTTATTTATTATAATATACAGAACAACGTCTGTCGGGTCAGCTAGTTGATAAATAAAAATACGTCAATAGTTATTGAGTAGATACAGTGGATGCATCAATCCACATACACCGAAAATAAATTAAGGAATTATGCTAGCACTCTTTATTACTTTAATAATATGAAATGAGGAGATTTGTAGGAGAACCACCTGACATAGACATTCATAGATTATCTATCTATCTATCTATATATATAAAAATGAATTGCTGTTCGTTAGTCTCGCTAAAACTCGAGAACGGCTGGACCGATTTGGCTAATTTTGGTCTTGAATTATTTGTGGAACTCCAGGGAAGGTTTAAAAGTGAATAAATATGAAAGTGTTCGGAATTAAATAAATACAACAATTTTGTTTCTCCTTTGATGTGTCCCCCGTCGTCCGATATTTGTTATGTATGGACATATTTTCTATGAGAGAATTTATTGACGCACTGTTTGACAGATCTGCTGTAAAACAATTTCATTACAACAACAGGGAGCATATTTTACGAAATAATTCTTGATGTTATGAAATATTATTGACAAATTCATAAAAAACAGTATTTTATTTATTACATACAGAACAACGTCTGTCGGGGTAACTAGTTATTTATAAATATTGTTCTCATGTAAGTGACAGTTTGTAATGTTTTTAATGAGAATAAATGATCTTTAAACCGACATAACATAGACATAACCAGATAGCCCAGATGATTGCAAAACTGAAGTAGCTTTGGGCAGGACACAGAGTTCGATAGACTAATAACTGTTGGTGAAGAAAGTTCTCGAATGGCGACCATGGCTACGTACTGGAAGAAGCAGTGTTGGTGGGCCCCACACAAGACGGACCGATGCTCTTGTGAAGATCGTCACGATATGTTGGAAGAGGATAGTGCATAAGTCGTGGAGATATTAGGCCGTTGTCCAGCAGTGGATGTCAGTCAGCTGAAGAGAGCTATAACAATAACAGATAACTTTAAAATTGAACAACATGAACCAGTTAACGATGACAGGATCATCTAGCCATCACCTTTTTCTATTATATTTTAGAGAACATCCGCCCCACGATGCCGCTACAAGCAATGACACTTAAGCGCACATGACGAAGCCTGGCCTGGATAAAGTTTGCACTTCAGTTGTGTGTTCTTATGCACAAACCTTTTTAGCAGTAAACAATATTTTATACTCTAACGGCCTTACAAATAAACTTGGTATAAAGTTATAACTAAGCATAAACAAAGAATATGTAAAATGTTTACAATATCGTTGACAACACTGTCAATACAATGATAATTCTGAAGATTCCGGATGACAGGTAGCGTTGCAAATAAACGCGGGAAACGTTATAACGTCCGAATAAACCAATCGTAAGCAAAATGTTTACAAATCATTTTGCATATTCTTGGTTTATGCTTAGTTATAATTTTATACCAATTTCATTTGTAAGGCCATAACGGTATAACTTTATGTATTCTTTTAAATTTCCGCATTAATTATAAAACTTTGCAGAACACGATGAACCCTAATAAACAAACCCTAGTAAACTTCTTCGTTGTGAGTATTCTCTAGACTATCAGAGACGACGCGTAGTTTCGACAACAATACATAATAAACTTAGGGTAGTGGTGCATTATTCTGAAGTTTCGGAGACAATGCCACACTTAATCATTATGAGGAAATTGAACTATTAACTAGCAACTTGAAATACTTAGAACATGGGACATTACAGTTTAGCTTCATACAAAAGAGAATTTAACTTAGAACTATTTTTATTTAATTTTCAAACTTAGGTTAGCATATTTCCAGCTTAAAGGCAGGCACTCATACATATATTGCCTATACTATTACCCCTGGTATTACACCACTTGACTCCCTGATGTATAAAAAACTAACGCTCGTTCAACTACGGTGAACCTCTTTCATTTGTACTCCATTTTATATTTTCACTTATTAATATCCACGCATACAATATATGCAATGTTCCTATCAGCAATTAATCCGAAACCCCCGGTTTCAAGCAAAACTCAAGCCACTCCTTCAATAAATTAGTGAAACCTAACAGATATGAATTTGTTATGTTTTCACACCAAAATTACTTAACCAATCAACATTTTCACACCAAAACTACATACCCGATCGACATGGAATTTCGGACACACTTTGGGGATACAAGAAAAGATAAAGATTGTAAAATCTAACTTTCACGCGGATACTATCGTGGACATAAGATTACTAACCGTAAATAAATATCCAGCGCATAAGTTATGGAAGCATTGAATAAGTTATCTTGTGTCCTATAAAAATACAGAAAAATAATTACGCAATTTTGTTTTGCACACATGTTGGAAGTGAAACCTGCATTGTGCATGAACCTCTAAACTGCATATTATGAAATCCTGGTACATGTTGCTAGTATGACACATTACTATCACCGCTACTAAATTTATGTTCTCCTGGTGTGTATGTAGTAATACGTCGTGCGCATGACGTCAGAATATATTAAGGTATTCTCGCCTCATTCATAAGAACCTCTTCTTCAATTATTATCACCTGGTACCAAAACACTTTTGGCACATGTTCCTATTAACTATTGCGCTATTTCATCGACTTTCAAATCACAATGATGGTAAAGAAGTTTTCAGTTCAAAAATTCTGCATCAGCTTTTTATACACTTGCTACCTCCTTATGTATGTCATTTATCAATAAAGATAATTATTTAAACAAACAAATAACTTACTTATCTATACATCACTTATATCCCTTCTAATATTATAAATGTGAATGTAAGATTGTTTCTTATGATTTTACACCGGAGCTACTGAGCCGATTATAATGAAATTTGGTACAGCGATAAACTAGAGCTTGGGAAAGGACATGGTGAAATCAATGGTTCCTGCGGGGTTTGTGAAAAACTGCAATTCACGTCGATGAGCTATAAACAATTCCAATAGTAGGTTTAGTTTGCCATAGCAATCTTCTTCGAAATGAGACTCATATAAAATATTTGGAACGGGAGCGAAAACGGGAACCGGAACTGGAATAGGACATGAGACATCTTCATCTTCAATTCCAAACTTGCTTATTATAAAAAAAAAACTTTATCTACGCGGGTGAAGTCGCTGGCCTCAGCTAGCATTCTTATAAATATTCATTTTGTGGATCTATTTGTATCATTACGAGTACGCTATTGATAAAAACATATATACTTGCACCAATATCATCTAGCACACCAGAAACTGGCTGTGTGGCGTTCCTCGAATTTGCGGTTTTCAGGGAAACTCCTGCCACGGACTTCGCATGAGATAGGTGGCAATCATCACTTATCTATATCCATATTACCAGGAGGCCTTAAGCTGCATATCTTTCTGATCTCATAACATTACCGGAGGGGAAAGAATGTTATCCAAATTTTTTGAGTTTTCTTTAGTGTTAATTGCGCCAATATTTGTTTTTAAACAATTCGACTCGTGTTTCGCCTCTACACGAGGCATCCCCAGGACATGTTGCCTCGCCAAAACACTGGCACGAGAATGTTATTTTGATTTTAATTGCAATAGGGCCCCTATATTGAAGGATTGGCGAATAGGCTTAGTTCTGCAGCATATGCGGTTAAGAGAATTAGACGGTTAACTGACATAGATACGGCGCGACTAGTATACTTTAGTTATTTTCATAGTATTATGTCCTATGGTATAGTTATGGGGCAGTGCGGCCGATATTAATACCATCTTTGTGCTGCAGAAGAGGGCTATTCGCGCGATTTATAACCTAGGTCCTAAAGAATCATTAAGAGAAAAATTTAAAGAAATAAACATTTTGACTGTTGCTTCTCAATACATTTTTGATAATTTTCTGTATGTTCATAAGCACATTGAAGAATTTTCTAGAAACTGTGACATTCATACTGTTAACACGAACAAACATAAACTTGTTATGCCTACTACTCGTCTTTTGTTGGACTATGTATATGCTTCTACAATATGATCCCAGAAAATGTACAAAACAAATGTGTTACGAAATGTAAAAGAATTGTTAAAAAACGTTTGTGTGGGAAAGGTTACTATAGCATAAATGATTTTCTTAATGGCACCGCGGACTGGGAATAAAGTGAACACCCTCAGGCTTTTTAATTATAAATGTTTATTGTACGATATCACATTGTAATCCATATTTTTATATTAAAAAAAAAGCCCGCTGAGTTTCTTGCGCCCATTCTTCTCAGGTCTGAGGCAGCTTCTTTTGAATGGGTGGTAGTTTTAGACGTTCAATAAGTGATTTTGAATCGTATTTTGAATAAAAATATTTGAATTTGAATTTGTGTAAAATGGTTATAGTACTCAATATAACATGCGGGAGCAAGGCTTTTACCATATACAAGATGCAATTATTTATTAAATTCAGAGCCGTTTGAAGGATATTAAATTCTGGATAGAGTACTGTTGCCAAATTAAGTTTGGCTGATTTGGTTTCAAGCTTGCGAGGCTTTGTCTGTCCGACGAAGCTTGGACGTTTCTATTTGCCAATTGAATGCAACTCAGCCTTGTATTGCAGATTCCATCTTATTTTGTTGTACAGTCAAATACACTTTAAGAGATCTCTTTACATGTCTTTGTTTATAGTACAATGTACCTAACATTGTGCGCAGTATTTTTAACTATTATTGACAAAGGAAGTACAGTTGCAACTTTAGTTTTTACCGTACTCTAAAATAGACTACTGTCATCTTAATCATCTTCTCTGAAAACAGACATACTTACAAGTGGGCGTGTGATAAATAGTGAGAATGAGATGTAAACTCTTTAGAATAAAAAAAAAGTGTGTGTATACTTATGTATGCACGCAAGAAGTTATACTTCTTTGGCCTAACGAAGCAAAAATCATTGAAATGATTTATTCTCGCGCTACGTTTTTAGAAAGGACAAATTTGTAAAAATCTTAAAAAGATGACATTGATAATTAATTTCAACGCGTGACTTTTGTGTTACAGAGATGCGCGCACATTTAAAATTTCACTCTCATCATTTTTTCATAACGCGCCTAAATAAGGCTTTGTTAACGGGAATCATTTTTAAGAAATTAAAAAAAAAAGCGTGCGGTTATTAAGTATCTGTTTGCGTTGCCTTTTGTGAATTAATTAATTCAACGAATCGAACGAGAGAATCGACACGAGCCACAACCGGTTATCCAGCTCCTGAAGACTTCAAGAAAGCAAGTTCATTTTGTAACAAAACTTCCACGCACGGCATACTAGTAATTTTAATATGTAATCCCTACTATTAATATTATAAATGTTAATGTAAGTTTGTTTGTTACCCTTTTCCGCCGGAGCTACTGAATCGATTTTGATGAAATTAGGTACAGCGATAGACTAGAGCTTGGAAAAAGCCATAGGCTACATTTTATGCCGTATAAATCCATCGTATACGGATTTGTGAAAAACTGAAATTCACGTCAATGAGCTATAACTTTTCAAATTATTTAGTTTGCTATAGCAATCTTCCTTGAAATAAGATTCTTATAATATGTTGGGAACTTGAGCGAAAACGGGAACCAGAACTGGAATAGTACATGAGATAATCTACAATTTCAAACTTTCTTATTATTTTTAAAAACCCTTAATCTACGCGGACGAAGTCACGGGCATCGGCTAGTATGTTTATAAATATTTAAAGTGCATTTATTTTATTTATGTTCATGTTCTGAACAGTCAGTGCTTGTAAAGTATCAGTGTGGAATTATAGGAGTAGTATTCTACACAGTACGTTCCAAATCTACCAGAGAAAATCCTAGCTCGGGTTACCTAGCAATGGAAGTGACCGATGAAATTGTTAAAATAAATGTTTTTGCAGCTACTAGTCGTGTTACAGTATGTCTTATACCCGAAGAAGTCAAGTATGCTTTTAATATGAATAGGGTTACGTTGAGCAGGGTTCCCGGAAATCATACCAATGCACAAAAACAAATGAGACAGAACATTTCTTGAGCTTCTTTGGAGCTGTTATTTATAGCCATGGATGCAACATGGCTTCACCATGATGATCCAGAAGTATAAATTACAATCTTTGACCTGGAAGAAACTATCATCTCAAAGATCTTAAGAAAAAGGCGAGTCGAACATTCTGAAAGATTTCTATTTTCTGGGATAGTAAAGAAGTGGTCATGATTGAATATCCCAAACATGGTGCTACTGTTGCTGGCTCTTTATTTACTCTCACTCAGAACAAGTGGGAGGCTCCTTTGCACAGGATGCCGGCTATGGGGACTACAACGGCGCCTATTTCTGCCGTGAAGCAGTAATGTGTAAGAATTACTGTGTTTCGGTCTGAAGGGCGCAGTAGCTATTGAAATTACTGGGCAAATGAGACTTAACATCTTATGTCCCAAGGTGACGAGCGCAATTGTAGTGCCGCTCAGATTTTTTGGGCTTTTCAAGAATCCGGAGCGGCACTGCATTTTAATGGGCAGGGCGTATCAATTACCATCATTTGAACGTCCTGGTCCTCTCGTCCCGTATTTTCATAAATAAAAAAACAAATTTAAAAAACTGCGTAACGAAATTCGTGAAAAAGGGTGATTCAATAAAGCAAAAACTGTTTTGTTCCATGAAGATAATGTCCCGGCTAACAGGCCCTCCGTTGCAATGACTGCAAATTGATACAGCTGCACCCGACCTAACATCCACTTATTTTTGTATACAGGTATATCCAAATTTGAAGAATTATTTGAATGAACAAAATGCATCAGTGGTCACTGTTGTACAGACGATTTTAAAGAAAAGAATTTTAAATTTAGAAAAAATATATTTCATGTAATGTAAAAAGGCGATAATGTTGAAAAATAAATTAAAATTGACTAAACGCTACTGGTAACAGACTCATTTTTACTTTTTATTAAACGCCGTATGTAGGTTACTTCATATCTTACAAAATAAATTACTTACAACATAATTGTACTCGTTCAAGACGAGCTGGTAAATCTATTATTTGGCAAAGTATTTGTAGGTTCCCAGATTCAAAACAAGTGTTGCTAAATTCAAAATAGTTGTTGTAATAAACGTTTGTATAGTAAGTAGTAACTAACTAATACTAGTCTTTCTAAATGACACCACACCTTGGTACTGGAGCAAACGTCCCCAGGCTTCTTAACTGCATAATTTCAATACAATTGTATTTATAGATGAGGGCCCATTTTTCTCAGGTCATATTAAGGGCATATCTTTTGTAATGAGGTACTTAAGTAGCATTTGATTTTTAATTACTCATTGACTGTATAAGGTGTGCCTATAAGGCCATAATACTTTTCAGACAGTAAGGCTAGGTTGCACCAAATAAACATAACTTATGACGTCATAAAATCATATCATGGATTCGTTGTATCCAACTTACCATCCGGTATAATTTTCTGGGGAAGCTCATGGGAAAAAGAGATAATATTTAAAGCCAAAAAGAGCTGCATTAGGTCAATGTGTTGTCTTAAAATAGCGGATACTTGTAAAACATTCTTTAATAAACTTTAAATTCTTACATTGACTTCACTATATATTTATGATATAGCATTATTAAAACTAACCATGATACTTTTGTCAAACCATCTGATATCCAGAATAATAATTAGAGAAGCAAGAATAGATTACGTTTACATGCTGGCAACACAGCTTCTATGTCCAATAGTGTTCTTGAAATGGCACCGAGAATATTTAACAAACAACCAACCAATATCACAGAACTGAAGTTAACCAGTTTTCATAAGAAACTACTTAATCTCCTACTGACAAAAACGCACTATTGCTAGACTTCTTTTCAGATGCTTCACTCAGTTGACATTTTAAAACATCATTTTACTCAAATTAATTACTTACTAACTAATGTTTTTACCAATTTCAATTATTTACATATCAATTTACTGACAATGTGTATATTGTGTTTGACAACTTGATTTTAATTATTATTTGTACGCCACAGCAAGGAATGGAGAACTTTTATTGTGATTTATCACATCTTATGTATACCCATGACTACAAATAAATGATGAAATGAAATAACTTTAACTGTTAACCGTTACCGTCCAATCATCGCCGGTTACAGCAAAAATAGCTAAATAGCGATCTGTCAAAGTTTAAAATAAATATTCGATATTGACATTATATTTCACTTTTTTACTTTAACTATGCTACTATGGTGCAACACTTTCCACAGTATCTGTTAAGGTCAGCGTTACAGGTAACGTTAAATTTGACTTACCCTTAACTATAACAGCTAATATCCAGCCCAAGTGGTCTAATCTAGTAACGTTGCATATGTAATTTACAGTGTATTGCTATTGCAGAAAAATAAGGGCTTAAAATATATGCAAGACTGAATAGAAAATATGTAGATATCATTTACTATGAATTAGTTTACATAAATGAATCTCGGCGGACGGAGAGTGGGTTAAAAGAATAATTGAGTCGATGCTTCTTCAAGTTAATCATTCATAACTACTCTAGGTTATACCTTACTCTAGGTTATACCTTCTTCCTCGTTGTTGCTTTGTCCTTGAGTACTGCTTTGTAAATCCGACTAAATTATAGGAATGCATTTTATAGTCAGTCGATTACTCTTTGAGTCAGTTGTCAAAGGAAAATTTTCCAAGTCAAGCATTGCTGTCGCTTCGCCTGCGCTCTAAAGTTTCCACAAGAATAATTTCACAATTTCGAATCTTTACTACGTGTAGGTACATTATTTTTCATTATCTTATATCTTTAAACGAGCAATTCTTGCATATATAATCTGAATTATGGAAACGGCTCCAATGATTTTAATGTAATTTAGTATAAGAAATCAATCTAGCTAGGTTTCAATTTTAAAAAATGTAATTTCCGTGTTTTGATGAGAAACTGCTACAGTAACATATGAATACAAAGGTAAATTTGGTCACTATATATAAGACTATAATAGCTCAGATGGGACATTGGGTGATCCGGAAAGCAGAAGACCCCGGTTCGAATACAGATGTCCTAATAGTTTTTTTTTTGTTCAAGTATTGTGCTTTCATAAAAATCCGCGCAAGGCGGATATTGATAGAACAACTAAATACATAGTATATGAATACTTTGAAAAGGGAATTCATTTTTAGACCAAAATAACGTTTATAGAGAAAAACTAATATTGAATACAAATAAAAACACTGTGACGAACGACAAACAAAAAGAGAAGCAAAAGTGACTTCAAAAGCCTTAAACTAACTTATGAAAAATGCCGGTTTTTATTTGATTTTATAACACGTCTGTTTTTCTTAGTACAGCGCTTCTGACTAGCGCTTTTTTAAAATTCAAACATTACTCGAGAGATACACGACTAAATTAAATGATCATTAAAACCTTACTAGAAAATATTTTCACTCAATCGATTAATATTATAACGAAAAAATGTTTAATGTCGCTTACATTAAGGCTTGGGACCGAGCCAACGGCCTTGAGCAATCGAGAAGCTAGGTTACTTACCTCTCTCGCACAAGGTCGCCATTGTTTTAGTTAACAATTAGAAGCATACTTAATTTATTACAAACATAATACAATTTTCTTTACAAAAATATGTCATGTTAAATTATTGTTAAACAGTAATTAATTTTTCATAAATTTTATATCTAGATTGAATGATTGACACTGTCTATAAAAAATAAAAATGTAAAAAAAAAGTGTTTTTTTTCTCATATTCTGTAAATATACAATTATATTTTGTGAAAATATATTATAAGCTTTATATAAACCGTCAAGAATGGTTTCAATTAAGCGCTATTTTGGCGATTTGTTGGGATAGCGGCCTTAATTGTTTTTGGACGGGTTTGCGACAGTGCCGCTTCAGTCAATTTGTATTTCAAAAAATGTAAAAACAAAAATATTTTTCGTACATTTAAAAATTTTATGTATTTAATAATAATAAGGTTTTATTAAAATATACCCAGTATATATATGAAACAAATAGGTACAACGATATTTTAATACATATAAATAACTAGCTGCCCCGACAGACGTTGTACTGTAGATAATAAAAAAAAATACTGTTTTATAGGAATGCGCCAATAATATTTCAAAACATCAAGAATTATTTCGTAAATATGCTCCCTGTTGTTAGAATGAAATTGTTTCACAGCGGAACTGTCAAACCGTGCGTCACTAAATTCTCTCATAGAAAATATGTCCATACAAAACAAATATTGAAAATAAAAATAATTATGGGTCCCAAATCGAAATAAAAACTATCCTATCTCTCAAGTTGGACCAAACTGCACTCCATGAAGTAATCCCCATTAAAATCCATTCATTAGTTTAGGAGTCCATTGAGGACAAACAACGTGTCACGTAATTTATATATTATATTAAGATGATAAAAACTAAAATATACATTAAACTTATAAACTATCTGGAAAGGCATGGAAAAGCTCTTCCCAGGCGTCTTGGTTTTTACTTCCTATTTTTGTTTTGATGCACTGATAACCAATATTAAAAAATATTGCTAGGCATCCCGTCACAAACCGTTTGGAGAATGTGGTTCTGTGCTTTGCGGAGTCTATCCCAGAAGCAAGCAACTCTTTTTCTCATCACAGCATAGAAGTTTATAGATAATGAAAGTTATCAAAGTTATCTTCTTATCTTCTATATATATATGTAATGAAAATGGTCTTTGTTTGAAGCTCAATAACGCCTAAAACCACTAATCGTATCTACATGAAACTACCACCATTCGATGCGACCAATTTATCCTAGATGATTTATGGCTACTTATTTTTCGAATTCCAACGTTCCTTCCTTTTAAAATTCGCCCAGCGAAGCGGGCGGGAACGGCTAGTGTATAAGAAAATAATTTTAGTATAATGCTGAGTTTTTAAATCTAATTAACATAAAACTGTGTGTCATAACTAGCTGTTCGTCGTCAGGTTGCAGCATGTTTTAATTATAGAATATTATTATACGCTGTGGGTGTAATTTGAAGCGAGCGAGGCATCAGGCAGTGCACTCACTGAACTGGAAGTGATCACTTATGTGTAACGAGAAACAAAATATTATCAACTCTATTTTATAACTTGTTTTCTGTTTGCTTTTTATATACCTACATTTTTTGCTTATATATTCTGAGTCGAAATGGTAAATAAATAAATCCCTTCAAGAGGATCACCATTTCAAATGTTAAGACCGTCGAAGATAAAGTCAAATGTTCTCATTATTTTTTTACGGCCGTTTTCAATAACCTATCTTATCCTTAGTTTAACTTACTAGAGGTAGACAAATCTATTCTTTTACGCTTACTTACATTTCATTAACTATAGCTAATACTACAAATATATTGGACATAACTATGGATAGATAACATCTTTTCATTAAAAGGTGATAGCAATATATCCGTAACTAGATATACGTTATTGAAAACGGCCGTTAAACAATTGCTCTAATTCAGGATGGTTACCAGGTCTTTGTCGACGCCCCTCTCGGAACGTCCGACCATTGCCTGGTCAGGAGTGTAGTGCCTATCCGACGGCCACGTCGCAGACCACCAGCGACCCGCCGCGTTTGGCACTACAGGTCAGCAGATTGGGATAGGATGCGTTCCTTTTTTGCATCCTACCCTTGGGGCAGGGTTTGTTTCCCTTCGGATGATCCTAGTGCCTGCGCCGTTGCAGTAGCCGATGTGATACTGCAGAGCATGGATATTTTTATACCAAGCTCTGTTGTACCGATCGGTGGCAGATCACAGCCCTGGTTCGATGCGTCAGTTAAAGCAGCATCTGACTGCAAAAAACAGGCGTATCGAACTTGGGTTGCGGCGCTGGGCACAAAGGATCCGAACTGCATAGTTCTTAAGAGGAAATACAACCGTGCCTCCAGATTTTTTAAGCAGCAAATCGCCCGTGCAAAATCAAAACACGTCGTCAAAATCGGCGAGCAGCTTTCCAGTTACCCGACCGGAACACGCAAGCTCTGGTCGATGTCGAAAGCTGCTCTTGGTAACTTCAGTCAGCCGTCCATGCCGCCGTTGCACATGAGGAATGACACCCTGGCCCAAACGGCAAAAGAGAAGGCCGATCTCTTGTGCGCTCTTTTCGCCTCCAACTCGACTCTTGACGACAACGGAAAAACACTGCCGACCATCCCGCGGTGTCAGAGCTCTATGCCTGAAGTACAGTTCAGACAGAAAACTGTTAGGCGAGCTCTGTTTTCGTTGGACGTCAGGAAGTCGAGCGGGCCGGATGGCATTTCTCCAATCGTGCTTAGAGCGTGTGCCCCTGAGTTGATGCCGGTGCTAACGCGTTTATTTCGGCACTCTTATTCAAAAGGCGTAGTCCCTCACTCATGGCCTTGTCCATCCGATCCAAAAAAAAGGAGACAGTTTGGATCCGGCAAACTACAGGCCTATTGCTATTACCTCCCTGCTCTCCAAAATCATGGAGAGCATAACTAGCCGTCAGCTCTTGGTATACCTAGAGGGTCACCAGTTGATCAATGACCGACAATACGGGTTTCGCCATGGTCGGTTGGCAGGTGATCTTCTGGTATACCTAACACATAGATAGGCTGCGGCTATTGAAAGCAAGGGGGAAGGCCTGGCAGTTAGCCTGGATATAGCGAAGGCCTTTGATCGTGTATGGCACAAGGTGCTCCTCTCAAAACTTCCATCATTTGGGCTTCCCGAGAGTTTGTGCAAGTGGACCTCCAGCTTCCTCACTGGGCGCAGTATTCAGGTCGTTGTCGACGGATATTGCTCGAACCCGAAGCCCGTGAATGCTGGAGTGCCTCAGGGCTGTGTGCTATCTCCCACGCTGTTTCTTCTGCATATCAATGATATGTTGGACACCTCCAACATTCATTGCTATGCAGACAACAGCACTGGGGATGCCGTATACATGGGCCACGCAGGTCTCTCTCGGGAAATCGTCGACCAGTGTCGGGAGAAACTTGTGTCTTCTATCGAGTCCTCTCTTGAGAAAGTCGCGAAATTGGGTAAATTTAACCCTGCCCATTTTAACCCCCAGAAGACTCAAGTTTGCGCGTTTACCACTAAAAAAACCCCATTTGTCGTATCACCGCTCTTCGACAACACTTCCCTTAAAGCCTCGCCTAGTATCGGAATACTGCGTCTCAAAATCTCGAGAGATTGCCAATTTCGTGGTCAAAAGGGCAAAGCCAAATTGGCTTCAAAGAAACTGGGCGTCATTAATAGAGCACGGCAATCTCTACAAAGCGCAGGTCCGGCCACACATGAAGTATTGCTGTCATCTCTGGTCTGGCGCACCCCAGTATCAGCTCGATCCATTTGACCGCGTGCAACGCAGAGCAGCTCGAATTGTCGGGGACCCAGTGCTCTGTGAACGGCTGGATCACTGGCGTTGCGTAGAGACGTCGCTTCATTGTGTGTCTTCTACCGCATTTATCACGGGGAGTGTTCCGAAGAGCTGTTTAACCAGATTCCTGCCGCCGAATTCCACCTTCGCACGACACGCCACAAGTTAGGTTATCATCCTCACCATCTGGATGTGTGGCGGTCCTCCACAGTGCGGTATTCAAGGAGCTTTCTTCCACGTTCTACAAAGCTATGGAATGAACTTCCTTGTGCGGTGTTTCCGGGACGATACGACATGGGTTCCTTCAAAAAAAGCGCGTACACCTTCCTTAAAGGCCGGCAACGCTCCTGTGATTCCTCTGGTGTTGCGAGAGATTATGGGTGGCGGTGATCACTTATGAACAGGTCCGTACGCCCGTTTGTCCTCCTATTCCATAAAAAAAAGATACAAGATTTCATACAAAAGTGTCCATATCAACATAATTAACAATTACTAATGCAAACTCTATCGTATGGCCTAAGAATAAGGTTCCATATGATAATGCTAACAGAAAAGCATTTATAAAACTTGCTGAGACATGACTCTCTTAATTACAAATTAATAAACAATAATTTATGTATTATACGATAATTTTCATAATTACAATATGGTGAGATTAAAAAAAATGTCTTTATAATAAGAAACCCGAATCTTTTCTTGTCATATAAGTGTTATTGAAGTAAAACCTTCTTTTAGAGCGATACGCATATTTTTAGATGAGATAAAATCTCTGGACTCGAGACGCAGCTATAGTGTGAGCAAATGCATATATCCGTGAAGCAGTAATGTGAAAACAATACTGTGTTTCTGAAGGGCGCCGTAGCTAGTGATATTACTGGGCAAATGAGACTTAACATCTTACGTCTCAAGGTGACAAGCGCAATTGTAGTGCCGCTCAGAATTTTTGGGTTTTTCAAGAATACTGAGCGGCACTTCATTGTGATGGGCAGGGCGTATCAATTACCATCAGCTGAACATCCTGCTCGTCTCGTCTCTTAATTGCTTAAACAAAAACCATATATATTTTATATATATATGCTTTATTTTTACACGGTGAAACTAAATGGGTATACTATGCTTTGAACCAGACATTCCTTAGGTCATCTCTAATGACTATGTGAAGTCAGAAATGAATTAGCATTATATTTTAATACAATATTTAAAGTGCTAAGTTTTCGCAAAAATTATGATTCCCTCAACCCTAATCAGCTGTTTTTTTGAACTCTCTTTGACCTAAAACAGATGAAACTGACTGAGACTTAATCAGATAATAGTAAAAATATATACATGTACACATAGCAGATCGCGAACGCGTCTAGATAATTAAAATGTAGATATAATATTATATATTATTGGATTAAAAAAAATAATTTCCTATTTTACTTAGCATGTACCTATAGTTTCTAATTTAGATTGTAATAATTTTAATGATAATGATGATGATACAAGAGTTGTCGAAATTGTTAACGATGATTCATAAAATAATATTAAATGTATTTTAAAGTTTCTAATAATTAATAAAAAACAATTCATAAATAAAATGCAATATCCCAATAACCCTAGTACCCATCTAAAAATTGTTTAACGCGCCAGAATTAGTTTTCACTTCTGTTGGCAGTCCCGGAGTGCAACTCGAATTTTTTTTTACATAATTATAAGGTTTCCTGTGACTGCCTGTATTTAATGTTACTATACTTTTACAATGAATGTTTTTAATTGTCAGCAACTCAATATAAATATTTATTCCAGTGTCCGATTGCCTGGTATCTGGTTGGGGAGAGTGGTCAGATTGCGACACTGCCTGTGGGTCAGGCAGTATGGTCCGCAGTAGGACAGTGCTCCAACAGCCAGCTCACGGAGGAAGACATTGTCCATCCCTGGTTCAGAGACGGGCGTGCCAAGCGCATCACGGCTGCTCCGCTGACAGTGACATTCCATTACGTGGTGAGTAGAATACACTAGGGTCACCTGTAGTTAAGGCTCAGTAATACTTTTAATAATTACCAGTGGGAGGCTCCTTTGCACAGGATGCCGGCTAGATTATGAGTACCACAACGGCGCCTATTTCTGCCGTGAAGCAGTAATGTGCAAATATTACAGTGTTTCAGTCTGAAGGGCGTCGTAGCTGGTGAAATTACTGGGCAAATGAGACAACATCTTATGTCTCAAGGTGACGAGCGCAGTTGTAGTGCCGCTCAGAATTTTTGGGTTTTTTGAGAATCCTGAGTGGCACTGCATTGTAATGGGCATGGCGTATCAAGTACCATCAGCTGAACGTCCTGCTCCATGCCTTTCCTGCTGTCACTTTTATATCGTTTTCACATTGGGATCCAAGTCGTATCGCTTAAACAAGTATTTTTCAGAGGAGACTGCAATGATCTTACCAGGCGGACTATCAGTCAGTCGCCGTTCCAACGAGACAGTTGACATCAGAAAGAACCTGCGACTGCGCAATCCTGACGACCCGGAGTCGAACTCACATAGAGAGTGAGTTTATTATTTCATTAATTTATAAGTATATTTGGATCATATGAAACACTTATGCCTGAAAATAAAATTAATGTGTCTTTAGTACTAAGATAGCTATTAACAAAACTCACAATATGAATAATAATAATAATTATAATCACTTTTTTTCTCACCAACAACCAAAATTACAATACAGCGAAAACTTAAAAATACAGGGGATACAAAAGTTCTGGTCGTGGATCGCTGGTGCCTGTGGTAGGTAATAAAATACCTGTATTACTGGTCACCAGGATTCCACTTTTACAGAGTGACTATTTTTAGTCACTCTGTAAAATTGGAATCCTGGTAGTCACTTTTAGTCACTCTGTAAAAATCATAAGGATAGAGGTAAGTGTGTGGGTGTATGCATGAGAGGGAGTGTGTGTGTATGTGTGTGTGTTTTTTTTTTCTGAGGGGAAAAATACTATTACGTATTGTGGGGTCAGTATGCCAAGGACCCCGTATGTCGGACTCGGTCTGGTTACCTATACCGACTAAAAAACCGCCTCTTTCTTCTGTTCCCTCGTTGACCCCCGCGGGATTGCCGTCAAGCATTTCTTCACGGGGAGGGACTTAGCTATTAGCAGCTTTTTCCACTCGATGCTTGACTTATTTGGGCTCTTTCCCTCTCTTGGGTGCGTAGCTCCGAAAGCACTTCGGTGTGTGTATGTGTGTGTATGTGAGAGAGAGAGGGTGTATGTAAAAACATGCGTGCGATAGGGTGTTCTCGGTTCATAGGTGTGCTAACCATCCAATACCTCCAAAAGTCCCTCTGTGTGACAGTAGTCTTGCAAAAGGATCCATTCGTGTGCAGTTGATCGACATTTGTACATGTTTAGACCATACAGACATATATAATACCTTATGGAGCTTATTATAAAGGAACGGTCACAGAAACAGAAATAATCTGAGGCCAAATGATGAATGGAACAGCCAGACCGATTTTACGGGAGTTTACGGGAGGAGTCAATGAGGCCTTTTTGTCTTTATTGTGTGTTTGTAATGTATGATAATTTAAGCATGGACTTGATCTTTAATCATTGCTTAAAATAATGACTTCAACTACTCACATTCTTTTAAATAATGTGAAGAAAAGTTGGTAGATAATCCCTAATAACTAACCAACATAATATTACGAATTGATATTACTTCAGGCATTACTTAAGGTGTACAATAAGTATTGTTTTTCTGTGTTTAACTTCGCTCTAATCTCGAAATATTACGCATGAAATTATTTGATTTGTTCCTGTTTCGCCCCGAGTTTTCGTCACACATTCCTGTTTCGTCCCACGTTTATTTTTATTCCTGTTTCGGGTCACTCCATAAAATGTTATTTTAGTACAGCCAGAATGATATATGTATTTACAAGAATATTTTAAATATATATAAGAGCAATAGCTTACCCGAGACCAAACGATGGCATGAAAGGAGTTCCTTACCTTTTAATATTTGGTATTGAAAATAGAAAAATTAAAATATTTATTTTCGTCATAAAACATTTCTTAATAATAAAGGAATCTAACCCATACATTTTCTATGAATTAAGTAAAAAAGTGTGTGTATATTTATGTATGCACGCAAGAAGTTATACTTCTTTGGCCTAAAAATGAAAAATAATTAAAATTATTTATTCCTCCTGCTATTCTACATTTGTAGAAAGAACAATATTGTAAAAATCTTGCAACGATGGCTTTGACAAATAATTATTAAGTAACGAATACGGCTGTACGAGCTTGAACCCTTTGCCTATCTTAATAATGGACGAAGAAACCAAAAAAAAAAAATAACGAATGTCGCAAACGACAGAAAATATTAGGAACCAACTTCACCATTTTTTTATGTTAAAGTGATGCGCGCGCATCTTAAAATTTCACTCTCATAATTTTTTCTTAACGCGCCTAAAGAAGTATAACTTCAAAATATATCTGTGCCAGTAGATCCTGCTCTTCTACAACCATAATTATAATTAATGTTGTTACTGTAATAGTATCTGCAAACAGATTCATATTAAACATTTATCGGCACTGTCTACGCTGTCTGTGAGCTGAGCTACTAATAGATAACATTAAAGCCGGCTGTACACTGTAGACAACAGCACAACACTTCCATAAATGATAAAGCGTATAATGTTAAGCCGGGATTCAATTGTATTCTGTATTGCAGGTACTGCGTCCAGTTTGAAGTTATCAAAGTTTCAAAAGCTTGTCACGGCGATTCTGACTACAAAGCCTTGCGAGAAGGTAGGTTCAGGTTGATTTGTACCGAATTACATTGAAAATAAATCATAATTTAATTTGCCTTTAGGTTACAATTGAATTCTTCTGAAAAAGAAGAATTATGATATTATTATGTCACATGGGTTGAGTTTAGATTAAGGATTGGTGTTAGCTACCCGACAGACGTTGTTCTGTACATACTAAATAAAATACTAATAAAAAAGTAAAACATTATGTTGTTATAAGGAAATTGACAGCAGAACTATCAAACCGTGCGCCAATAAATTGTCTCATAGAAAATATTTCCATACAAACCAAATATTTGAAATAAAAATAATTATGGATCCCTACTAAGCTATCCTATCCTAAGTTGGACTAAACTACTCTCCATGAAGTATTCCCCATTAAAATTCGTTCATTAGTTTAGGAGTTCACTGGAAACAAACATCAGGACACTGAATTTCTAATATATAAAGTTTATCAATTTAATTGACAATTTTTTTTTTTTTTTATTATGATTCAGCATTAAAACATATATATATATACAACTTCAAATTTTCACCCATCTACGATTAACACCTATTTATGTATCGCGAATTTTATATTATTCCGTTCCATCCACAGATACGCAATAGGGTTGCAAAGTGGCAATCGAATATAATAATTATTGTAGTACGATATATTTGGTAGGTCTGAAAATAGGTTGTCATCTATTTTTATACCCTAAACATTTTAATTATTGATTTTTTTTATTACTTTAGATGGCAATACAACGTTTGATGGGTCAGCTAGTTATATATAAAGATATCAACTCCAAAAAAAATAACATTTAAAATACCATTATAGTTTTACCCCCTTATTCATAATGGTCCGCTAACTTAAAATAGCCACTAAGGAGTGTTTTTTCTCATTCTGACTTAGGTGAATAGAAGAACACAGAGTGAGAATTAGCAATGCTTTTAGTTAGCAGACTATTATGAATAAGGGGGTTAGTCTTTGTACTAAATTTTTATATTTTTTTCTCATTTCATCGTAAATAATAGTTGTCTTTAATCTCATTTTTGTTAACTAGGTAACACTGTATGCGTCATGTGTGAGGCAGCTGCTCTCAAGCGGGACCTCAACTGGCGCTGCACGGGTCACGGGGTTCCATCGACCACCACCAGATTCTTCGCGCTGGTTGCCCCGCACTGCCATGGAAAATGGATCCGAACCGAACACAGCCCCGACAAGCGGAGCGATTGTTGTCTCAACCCTCACTTCATATTTGTATAGATCTTCTCGTGTGTTCTTAATAACGTTCGAATCACCATATTTCTAATAATTTTAACTCATTTTATCTTATACATTGTTGTTCTATGCACAATAATATATTACTATAAATTAATATATTCAAAGTAATCGGCTTTATTATAAATACATAGCTAAGTTCGGTTAACAAACTGAACTGGGTGTGTTCAGACTAATCCGTACAGAATTGTCATTACACCTATACGGTAGTTCGCCTCGTGTGATAATAGTATCACATGAGTGTCTTAATACCTAATTATCAACATTAGCATACAAGACTTTATCTACACCCATAATGTGAATCGGAAACAGGTAGCTAACTGCTAACATTAAAAAAGACAGTCCTAGTAACCATTACATCATCCAAACGAGTGTTGTAATGAAAACGGATGATATAATGTTGTACTGAATTTTATTACAACACTCGTTTGGACGATGTATTGGTTATTAGGCCATTAGGTGTTTTAATGTTGGCAATAAGCTAACTGTTATAGAATCTTTTCTATTAAAGACTTAAAGCATGGGTTTAGATAAAGTTCATGAAACAAACCATTATTTAAACTTGAGTGTGATTTTATTTTTATAACTGTTTTGACTTTATCATCTGTGTAGCACAATCTGTAATAATCGTTATAATATATGCTAGGATATTTGATAAACTAGAAGAATGTTATTACAGTTCTGAATAAATAAGAACATTAATGTGCAAGAATATTAAATACATAAATAGTTCTAACACCCAATTATCTCGCAAAAATGAACAGAAAATATTTGGATCACGCAAACTTTAATTCACTCATTTAGTATAAGGTCATTTGTTGGCGTGAATATCGCAAATGAAACAGCGTATATTGCAAAGCCTTCCTTTCCAAGATCAGAAGTTATATAGGATACTATAATAAATTCAGGTTAGTTTTAATGAATTTTGTATTAGTGGGTAGTCGGAAATAAACAGATACAATAGTATTAGGTATTTGCTGGTTTCTAAATATTTTATCGCATTGTAATGATAATAATAATAAATGTCTTAAGTAACAATAGTCTAGTGAAAGTGTAAATAAATTTCTGGTTGATAAATATAAGTGATAAGACGTAATCTATTTGTTTTATTTCTTGGTTTTGTTATGTGAAGTTGGGTATCGACGAAAATCTTGAGAAAGGTCGAGCTGGGCGTAATCTACCGTTTACCGGATGTATAACTCCGTACCCTGATTCCTCCTGCTAACGTGGTATGGTACACTGTGTGGTAAAACCGGTCCAATTCCGACACATCACCCCATCGAAAACTCCGGCGGGGTGACGGCCTAATCCAGCCGGCGTAATCTACCGGGAAGTTTCTTAAATGCATCGTATACTTAAGTAATAACTACCAGTGAAATCGTGACTAACTATGTGTAAATTAGAAGGCAACTGGAAGAACTTAACAACTGGACAGCAAAATTCAGGAAATAACTGTGATATCTAACAAGCTTCCTCTCCGGCCATTGCAAGTTGATTATGCACACGGCCAAAATGTACCAATCTATGTAGATTGTGCTGGCAACTTATTGAAGGGCCAGCATATCTTAAATGGAGTGCCTGTACCTAATTAATGAAGGGGAACCCCTCTGTTCCCTTTAAGGATCTATGCCTCTTATGAGTGATAGGTCAGGAGGCTGTGATTTTAACTCTGGCAAAGCAAGGTTAACTGGTTCTTTTCAGTCACGATTTCCACATCTTGAAAGTTATAGATAGTCGAGAGCGTGCGCTCAAGCGCAAGCAAGAAGCACAACAGATCCTCGGCTTTAAGTACTTTGGCCTCAAATTTATAAAGGCGAACATTTCACAATCAGGTGGGGGAAATAATATGGAAAGATCAAGCCTTGGGATTTATTATAATTATTACAAAACAAGCGTCTAGCGTATGTCGGAGCGAGCAACTCCGCACAGTGCCCAACACGCTCGGCTGGAGGTTCACGGGGTCCTCTCACTGATAGACAGGCGTGTTGCTTCCCTGCCTAGTCGAATTCCCTGAGAACATGTTAGTGCTATTCATTCTAGGAAAGAACTTACTGCATATCTTGACAGGTCGAGGAGCTTCAGTAGATATTTAAAAGCTGGAATATCTCTCCCACCTTCTTCTACGGCATATAAGTTACCACGTTTCCCGTTAAGTCATTTGTTAGGCCACATATTCTCATACAAGCACGCTTGTTTCTCAGCCTGTCTGGTTGTACTAGAATCCAACATTACATTAACCTCAAAGGTCTCCTTACAATTTTCATTTGACATACTCCTCTTAATAGAGATATAATGAGATAGATATAAACGTATAAATTCTTATTTCGTACTATTCTCCATTAGTGCCCGAATTCAAACCAGATTTGGTTTGTAGCTTGTCAAATGAAGTTTGGCAAGCTAAATGTCAGAGCCGTACTAGAACTTGTGTCTCTGATTGTCTGATCAATTTGAGAGAGACAGGGGATGTCTACACACTAAAATATAGATTGTATATGAATTAGCAAAGAAGTTTTATTAAAGTATTCAGATTTGACGACATCAGTAGATATAATATAATAAATCAATCAATATTTTTATCTTACTGAAATTATCAAACTATACGATACTAATATTAAAAACAAAAGATATCATGCCTTATGGCGTTATAGTCTTAAAAAGTAACATTTATGAAAATAAACTTTAAATACTTTTACAATTAGTACGGTTACAGTTTTTGGACATGTTGATCTTCATTTCTTTAACTAAATTATTGGAGTTTCGAAAACACGATTACGAAATAAAATCTCTACAGATTTATTACATGACAGAGAGAAGTAATTTTAATATTTATGTAACTTTGCACGGTCTGTATCAATAAGACAGTCTGTATTTAAATTCTGGGTTTGTTGTTAAAAACAATAAACGCTACATGTATGCCAATTTTCAGTCATAGATTTCATTTACTGTATAGCCGAGTGTATCCCGGTAGGTGCAAGCATTTACATGATGAATATAGATGTTTGTTTCCGAGTCATGGATGTTTAAATGTATTTATGTATGTTTATATGAATATATGTATGTTTAAGTAAGTATATTGTATTAAATATATCATTGTCTTGTAACCTATAACACAGGCTATATATGCGTAACTTGGGGCAAGATAATTTGTGTAAATAGTGTATCAATATTAAATATCTGATCCGATTTTTCTCACCGTGGAACCATTTCAAAAGTGTACTTCATGCTTCAAAAAAAATAATCGGTCTATACACAGCGGAAATATTCGGTAGCAAAATATAAATACAGTGGAACTAAGAACCGATTCCTGTTTTTGAAGTCGGTTGAAATTTGGAGAAATTCTTAAATGATTTTGTTATTATATCTAATATATAAAATTCTCATGTCGCAGTGTTTGTAGTTAAACTCCTTAGAATCGGCTTGACCGATTCTCATGAAATTTTGAGTGCATATTGGGTAGGTCTGAGAATCGGACAACATCAATTTTTCATCCCCCTAAATGTTAAGGGTGGTCCACACCAATTTTTTTTTTGACATTTTTAAATATGTTTGATTATGAGTCAGCATTAAAAAATACATGTAACTTTTCAACTAGCAAATTTTCACCCATTTACGATCAACAGTTACTTTTGTATCGCGATTTTAATATCGGCAATACAACGTTTGCTGGGTCAGCTAGTATTGTATATTATTTATGTATATGTTAAGTATTCGCGAACAAGGCTGTTGGATAACTGACGTAAAAAGCTAAAAATTCCGAGATAGTGGAGTAAAATATTGTCCTTCTAGCAGTTACCAGAATTAACGTCTTATTTTGTATGGAATGGAAACTTAAACCTGTCACCTGATGGTGAAGTGATCACCACCGCTTATACTCTCTTGAAACACCAAAGTAATCACCGGAGTATTGACGACCATTGAGGTGGATATCGTAAACCTTTGTACCGTGAATGAATTAGTTCGCATCAACGGACAAATTGCCCTTTAGCTATGGGAATTAACGAGGTCGGAAGTTCGGAGATTTACACAAAGATCCCGGAATTATCAAATCATAGTATATTCTTCAAATTCGTTATTGATTATGGACTCGATCTAATAATTCAAATATGACATACGAAATAATATAAAACATGATGAATATTTTTTTATAATAATGTAAAAATAACTATATAATTACCAGGCTATCGTGCCGACCTTATAAAGCGTCGAATGAGATATATATAAGAATTCTAAAACCTAAAACAGATAAGTTGTGGGCTAGAATAGAAGCGGGGACACCATGGTTCAACCATTCCCCTATTGCGCCACCGAAACTAAGAACTCTTTCAGTCTAAAAAAATGAAAATCGGTGCTGTAGTTTTTGAGTTTATCGTGAACAGACAGATAGATAGACGTGGTGGAGGACTTTTTTGACGTTTTAAAATATGTAGTGTATATATATGCGATCACTGCGTAGTATATGTGGGGTAAGACTGACTGATAGAATTCCGAATGCGGTAATACGAGCACGCTGTGGTTTGAAAGAGTATGTTGTGACAAGGGCTGAAAAAGGAATGCTTAAATGGTTTGGACACGTGGAGCGAATGAGTGAAGAAAGAATGACGCATCAAAGATATAAGGTAAGTGCGTGTGGGCAAGTCGGTCGCGGGAGACTTCGTAGAATCTTCGTCGATCAAATTGGGGACGTTTTGAGAAAAGAAGAGGTCCGAAGCACCCGCAACCGGCGAGCATGTATGAAAAGAGTAATGAATGTAGAGGAAGCGCGTGAGGTTTGTAAGGATAGAAGCAAATGGTATTCTATTGTCTCTGCCTACCCCGACGGGAAACAAGGCGTGAGTATGTGTGTGTGTGTGTATATATGTTCACAGCATTCAACATGATGTATGTATTATAATATACCTGGTACAGTATTTTTGCACTAGACTCCTACCCCGAACCGTGATCTTTTAATGGAAAATATCCGGACGACCGAGCCATGCTCGGATTTTTAAGAATGTACAAAACTTGAACAAAAAAAAACTAATAGGATATCTGGATTCAAACCCGGGTCTTCTGCATTCCGTATCACCCAATGTCCCATCTGAGCTATTAAAGTCTTGTATATAGTGGCGAAATTTACCTTTTTATTCTAATGTTATTGAAGCAGTTTCTCATTAAAACACGGATAAAACTACATTTTTTAAATTGAAACCTAAATAATAAATAGATCGATTTCACGCTCCCGAAACTACCGGTATACTAAACTTCCGAGATTCAGATTATGTATACAAGAATTGATCGATAAAGATATAAAAATACCTGCCAACTTTTGGGCTTCCGATAGACCTACAGAGATGCGTTGATAGCACTTGGAGGAACGTGGAGCAAACAGCCAATATTATTTCAAGTTCATTACAATAGACGTTTGCTGAAAACAACAGTTATCAAATTTGAGGAAGTGACCATAAAACAGTTAATATATATTTTTTATGGTAAGCTTTTTACAAGCACCTAAATTTACAATCGACGTTACGGACAGTCCTAGGTGCAGGGGCTGTCTAACCGAGGATGAAATTGTCACTCATGTAATCCTGGAATTTGCTGGGGTGGCCAACCAACGGGCAAAAACCTTAGTGCTGAACTTCTGGAAGGAGCTGGGCTGGTTGGAATGACTAGCCAACACTGCACGCAAAATGGACCCAACTAAGTGGTCTTATTGTGGAAACAGGAACCAATACCAATAAGGCAAGCTTTATCGCATTGTTGCGACGTATAACCTGGAGTAACCTGTAATTTCAATCTACATATCTTTATTTTAAGTTGAATGATAAAACAATAAAAAGTCGAGTAATTCAATGTTGTTCATTTATTAATCTAGAATATCCTCCTCATCATCCCCACCATCTGGATGTGTGGCGGTCCTCTACAGTACGGTTTTCAAGGAACCTTCTTCCACTTACTAATGAGCTTCCTTGTGCGATGTTTCCGGGACGATACGACATGGGTACCTTCAAAAAAAGCGAGTTCATCTTCCTCAAAGGCCGACAACGCTCTTGTGATTCCTCTGGTGAATGGCAAGAGAATGTGGGCGGCTGTGATCACTTAACACCAGATGACGGGTTTATCCTTCCATTCCATACAAAATAATAGTTTAATTCTGGTTACTGCTACTGTGTGTACAAGGACCATATTTAAACTCCACAATTTAGGAATGCTTAGTTTTTTACGTACGCTCGTATGTCCTCCTCTTCCATAAAAAAAAATTCTAGCTGTCACGTGATAGAAGTTTCACTCTTACACAAAGGCGATTTACTTTTAACCAAAAGTAGCCAATACACTAAGTTCTACTGTCAGTAATTAGCTGTCAATAACCTGAAGCTGTCCCTATATACCCGATAAGTCATTCTTATCGCCTTATATTTGGACGCGTGAATTGCAATTTCCATTCAAACTTCTATCGCTGGTAAGCTATACGTCGTCCCATTGACAGACAGCGTGTACGTATAAGGTGAGTTACCGTCGATAAGTTTATTGGGACAAAAAAGTCAACGATAGTTACGATTTTTATCTCAAGTAGTCCACAACCGGAGATAGACTGAATATTGGGAACGGCCGTAATACGACAAAATGGCAATTTAATACTTTAACCCCTTATATATCAATTATGAATATACTATGAGAGACTTTTAATTAGCTCGGCTAATTAAGTCCTACTGTGTAGGATTCCATGCTTCAAAGAATCTTAGTACAAAAAGGGTAATTTCAAATGTTATGGAACGAACTGTATAAAGACGACAAAATATTTAGAGTCTTGAGAGTGAATAAGATTCCGTCTATCTTGCTGTAGGAGCAGCGATGCGGAAACCCTTTGTGGCGGTCGTTTTGTAGCCGTCAAGACATTCTTTCACTCAATATTAATTTATAGCCATTAGTCTTGGATCAAGGATAAAATCCTGTTTCTGATCTTGAATATTTTCTTTATAATGTTATCTTGTATTTAGATGGTAAACGCTTTTACAATAAGATCCCAAAAAATGTTCAAAACAAAAGTATTACGTTATTCAAAAGAATTGTTAAAAAAAAATTAACAAAAAAACAACCGACTTCAAAAACACTATTCCAAAACAATAGATATAATATGCACTAAAAAGTATAAAAATAATTGCGTATTTTTATACAATATAATTCTAGTTACGATTATTATTGTAATTTTTGGAATCGGTGTCCTTCCGCCGCGATCCGCTCTCGCCTCTCACCTCCTCACGACTCAAGCACATCTCACCTATAACTATGGATATTGTTACAAGCCTATCTTGAATGACACCGACTCCAAAAATTACAATAATCGTAATTAGAATTAGATTGTATAAAAATACGCAATTATTTTTATACTTTTTAGTGCATATTATAGCTATTGTTTTGGAATAGTGTTTTTGAAGTCGGTTGTTTTTTTATTTTTTTTTTTTATTTTTTGTTTTTAAGTTAATTTGAAGTACACTAACTAACAAATTGTCTAAATATGTGCAGTTATACAAAATTTTTAAATGCAGCATGGACGGACGCACAGCATGAACGTAAGCGCTTAATTGAAGAGTTCCGTTACTTTGCCATGGAATCCGTAATCAGAACCTAACCAAACTCTCACCAAACTATCTTTGAAGTATAGGATATACTTCAAATAAAAAAAGTATCATCGAAATCGGTTGGCGCGATATTGAGTTATTCGTAAATTTATCCTATTACTTTGCTATAGGTATGTATGGCAAATTTAAGACTTTAATGGTTTTCTCATGGATGCCATCGTCAGATCTGAACCAAATTACAATGGAAGCACCAGCTTTCAATTAAAAAAAGCTTTCAATATCAAAATCGGTTCACCCAGTCGAAAGTTTTGAGGTAACAAACATACAAAAAAAATACCGACGAATTGAGAACCTCCTCCCTTTTTGAAGTCGGTTAAAAACGTTTGTGTGGTAAAGATTACTATAAAATAAATGACTTTATTATTGTATCCACAGATTGGGAATGGAGTGACCGCCCTCAGGCTATTAAATAATAAGTTAAATTGTACAATATTACTTTGTAAACATATTTTTTCGATGCAAAAATAAGTCCGCTGAGTTTGTTGCGCCCATTCTCCTCAGGTCTGAGGCATTCGTTTTAGAATGGGTGGTAGTTTTTGACTTTCAATAAGTGATGTCACATCCTATTTTGAATAAATATTTGAATTTGAATTTGAAGAACTAATTTGTATTGTTTTAATTGCATTGTAAAATAACACGAAGCGTATGTTAAATTTTAAAGATGCCGTTGAGCGTCAAGATGCCACGCACACAAGCATCTAATAGCTAATGTAAAACAGACAGAGCCTGGGACTACATTATGATTATTTTATATCAATAACAATGACAGAACAATATTGTATACTTGATTAAAAAGAGCGCAAAAAAAAATGTTGGAAGAGTTTCTTGCGCCGCTTCTTCTCTCTCAGAGCGCCATTTGTTTCCGAAGCGGAAGTAGTGTCTAGTATATTAGAAATGACATCAAAAGAATTGTAAAGGAATCAATTTTGAGGAAATTAATGCCTTTTATAAAAAAATGTATTGTTCTTAGGTAGTGCGGTATCTAGTTGGAGCGCAGGGGCGAATCCTTAATGTAAGTACCCATCTGTATTTACGTATCTAAAAAGGCATAAAAGGCATTTATTTTCTCAAAATTGATTCCTTTAGAATTCTTTTTGATGTAATTTCTAATATACTAGATACTACTACCGCTTTGGAAAAAGATGGCACTCTGAGAGAGAAGAAGCGACGCAAGAAACTCTCCCAGCATTCCATTTTGCGCTCTTTTCAATAAAAATATACAATACTGTACAGTCATTTCTATCGCTATAAAATAATCATAATCTAGTCCCAGGCTGTCCGATCACTTAGATATTCAGCTATGGAGTAATAGGATTTACGTTAGAGCCATTTTTTTATAAAACATTTATAGATAATATATTTCTAAGCGTCAGTCTACGCGAGTTCAGTGCGTTTTCCCCGAAAGAGGCTGATTTCACTAAAGTTTGCACACCAAAAAATGCAACATCTATATGTATATATATATATATATATATATATATATATAAGAGATTTCCACGTATATAGTCACTCATCACGATATCTCTGGAACCATTAGAGCTAAAGACTTGAAATTTGGTAGGAACATTCTTTTCACCGAGTAGAGGTCAGCTAAGGACGGATTTTACAAAATACCATCCGCAAGAGTTTTTTTTTGTTATGAACAGAACAACGTCTATCGGGTCAGCTAGTTTACTAATAACAGAACACGTAGAATGTACTTTGGTATATTAAAAACAAGTCCATAAATAAGTATAAAATAATGAAGATCGAATCAGCAATTTTATTTTCAAGCCGAGTCGTAGCGTCGAGAAAATTTAATAAATCACTATTAGGAGACCCAGTTTACAATTTGCTGCAGCACAGACTCGACGCGGATTCTATAATTTATAGTTGCTTATATTTTATTTATGGTAAAGTATTCAAAATACATTTAGAGAACCTTTTATAAAATCAAATTTAGCACTGAACTTCTCAGTTGTCAGAGCTGGTGAACAATATAACATACTTGTTAGAAAACAATCAAATCTTATATTAAAGACTAGCTGATACCCGCGACTTTGTCCGCGTACATACATGACTACGCACATAGTACTTATAAAAATCTTTATTTCTTCAAACTTTTTTAACTTTATATTCAATGAAGATAGCGCCATATTTTTGTTCTAGATCAGGGCCAAGTGTCTATGGAATAAAACTTAGAAGACTTAAAATATACCCAATAGTTTTTCCATGGTTCGTGGTGGAAAACCTCTGTTAGTTAACCAACTGTAGTTAATCTACCAACTATAATTAGCTAAAATTAAGTTTATTTTTTCTCCTGAGAAATTTGGAATGATATAAAAATTCTAATTAGTTATTCATTTTAAACTATTCTTTCAATTTGATTTCTGAATGACGGATCAAAGGAAAACAAAATTGTTGTTTTGTTATTTAATTCCGAACATTTTCATATTTATTCACCATTTAAACCTTCCCTGGACTTCCACAAATAATTCAAGACCAAAATTAGCCAAATCCGTCACGCTGTTCTCGAGTTTTAGCGAGACAAACGAACAGCAATTCATTTTTATATATATAGATATATTCAACGATTCTCTTGTCACACTTAAAATTAAAAAAATAATATACTTTTAAGTCAAACTATAAACCTAGTAACTTAAATTAATTTTTACATTAACCTTAAATTATTATTAGTCAATGCTGTGCATTTCACATAAACGTACCTACATATTAGAATTGTAAATAATGTTAGATTATATCTGTATTCTGTTGAAGTGCCTAATATTTTTTTTGGAAAAAGAGGACAAACGAGCGTACAGGTCACCTGGTGTTAAGTGATCAGCGCCGCCCACATTCTCTTGCAACACCAGAGGAATCACAGGAGCGTTGCCGGCCTTTAAGGAAGGTGTACGCGCTTTTTTTGAAGGTACCCATGTCGTATCGTCCCGGAAACACCGCACAAGGAAGTTCATTCCACAGCTTTGTAGCACGTGGAAGAAAGCTCCTTGTATGTTCCATAAAAAAGTGACTCAAAAAAAAATCAATTATTAAAATTTAACCCTCAGTCTTTGCATTTTTTTTTCACAGCTTCAGCGGGTAGGGTGCGACTTCCCTCAGGCTATTTAATAATAAATGTTAGTATTCCATGTTATATTGTGACGAATTTTTATTTTAACAGACGCTCGCTGAGTTTCATGCGCCCGATCTTCTCAGGTCTGAGGAATACTAATCTTGGATCATTCCAGCTATATGGGTAAGAAGTACTTAAAATATATTCACTTTCCGTGAAAACTTGTAAGGCGCATCGTGTCCTGTGTTAGCTCATAGTTAAGTTACCCGCACTTAGTCATGTCTTGTTTTGATTGTGAAGATAAATGCGTTATTAACTTTACAATCAAATGTAATTGAAATAAAATTATTATTATTTATAAACTTCAATTTTCGTGTAATTATCAACACCATTAATTTTTATCTATCTGGCACGAGACCTTGGCGAGTCAACATGTCCAGAGGATGCCTAGTGCAAAGACAAATATTGGCGGAATTAACACTTAAGAAAACTTAAAACATTTGGATAGTTATGGATTTCTGCAAAGTAACGCCTACTTCAATATTTTTTTTACCATTGATTTTTTAATATGCTACAAATTACCATAACTTCAAAACCAATAGACCTATAACAGTAAAATTTTGTATATACTGGACATCCAACACATAATATGCTGGATGCCGGCTAGGTTATGGATATCACAACGGCGCCTATTTATACAGTGAAGCAGTAATGTGTAAACATTATTGTGTTTCGGTCTGAAGGGCGCCGGTGAAATTATTGGGCAAACGAGACTTAACATCTTATATCACAAGAAGACAAATAGTTGTAGTGCCACTCAGAAGTTTTGGATTTTTCAAGAATCCTGAAAAAAAAAATTTTTTTTTCAGTTTTTGGTTTTCTTTCTGTTAGCAAGTTTCGTCATGATTATTATCGCATGTGATGGCATTGTGTGGCTGTAGCATAGGGTGTGTCGATCCCTTCCCTAAGAATGAGTGGGTGTCACGTCTGGTAAAATGGTAACAGTATACGGTAAACAACTATTATCTTTAATCGATTTATCTAATATTACGAGGTGTTTGAATACCAAAGAGATCTTTTCTATAAAATCGTGTTTTTTAGTTATTTTTTAACTATTATTTACAGTGCATCACTTTGCATGTATTGTAATTGAAATGATTTGTAAATTGCATTGAAAATGAGATCTTGCAATACTTAATCTGTTTCGAAAAGAGCAACCCCAGTTTCTTGCTCGTTCTTCTCTAAGTAAATCTGCCTTTCGAATGAGCTGTATAAAAAATATTACATATTTCAAGTGTAATATGATTTACCTATGAAATAAAATATTTTTGCAACGCGACCATTTAACATTATTTTCTCTATCCACATGTCTTAAGCTATTCATGACATGTCAACAGAAAGTCACATACATAAACATGGGTGTTCCGACAATAGAACACCGGCTTTATAGTTGATATCGTTCGCGACATAAACTATTTTACACTCTCAGCGCTCGTGAAATGCTGTTTTACCGTTTCAGTCAATGGTCCTCATTTATTTTGATGCTGAGAGCGGAAAATGGAGGCGTGAAATATACACAATATTTAGTTTAGTTGCTCTGAAATATTTAATATTTTTTTTTTTTGGAAGAGGTGGGCAAAGGAGCGTAAATACTGATCACCTGATTCCCGTAACACCAGAAGAATCACAGGACACGGGGATTGAACCGGGGGCAGGGAATGAAAGTCAATAGTTTAAATAATTGCGCTATCGACGCGGGCACTTTAAATAACTTCAGTAGGGAATGGAATCACTTAAATAATAATTATTAAATACCTCGTGCTCATATTTGAGTTTATATTATTAGTTGGAATATTTATTTAATACTAGCCTATTGGATCATTTTATAAATTAAATAAAAGGCCGTTTCAGAGATAAGCCGAAACAAACGGACAGACAAAAACTTAACATTCGGATCATATAGTAATATTAATAAACTAAATAACTAATATTAATAAACTTGTTTGATTTAAATTTGTTTGAACCAGAAATTGAAACATAATCTGAAAAACCACGGTCGAGTAAAAAAAGAAGGACTCCGTTTCACCTTACAAAACAGTGAAGCACAAAAACAAGCCGGTTAACGTGTAAATTACATAGCTCCACGCACACACTTATACAAGCCGATCGGCCGCCATTATGAGATTGCCATCGTCTGCGACAGATCAGTTCAAAATATTTTTAAAATGCCGTCGGGCGTTGTAAAAAGTGTTAAACAATCTATATGAATTTAAAAAATCGGATTTAAACGTATTTGTTGGCATATATGACTAATTAAGGGAGAGAAAATTGTTCGTTCATAAAATTTTGTTTTTCAAATTTTATTTGTGTATTAATCCTAAAGTGAGTCTTACCACTTTAAAAACATAACATATTGTTTAGATTTACAAGAGCGCCATCTCAAGTCGGTTTTCTAATATGCAAATATTGGGGTTGAGCAGGTTATCAACTGTAAAGTAGATCCTGTAGATGAAACCACAACCTGAGAGCTGAACAAAGCAAACAGAATTTTGTAACGAGGCGGTACTCGAAAGGTTGGCTCAGTTGGTTAGAGCACCGCCATGGAACGCCGGAGGTCGTGGGTTCGAGTCCCGCATCGTTCATATTTTTTTTTTTCAAATTTTATTTGTGTTTTAATCCTAGATGTGAGGGTTATCACTTTAAAAACATAACATATTGTTTAGAGAAAATTGTGTTACTGGTATTCCCCGTCACCGCACACACACTAGCATAAAAGTGCTTCACTTGCTAATAATATCACAGCGCGGAGTCCCTCTTTTTTTACTCGTCCATGTGAAAAACCAAAAGAATGTTAAAATATAATAAGACTAACAACAAGATGCTGACGGACATAAAATGTGAAACTTCTCGAACGGAAACTATTTCTAATTTCGTAGTTTGACGGTGACAAACTGCCAATAATACAAGATCGAGTACCTACTTGCTCTAGTGAAATTATTTCTTCACTGATCTTGTAGCTATCGATTTTAATAACGTAGTTTTTACATCCTCTTTGGTTCTTTGAAAATGAAAATGACAACCAGTTTAAATATTTCATTAGGTCTGGTGTTTTTTTTTAAGTGAAACTTTTATTACATCGCCTCAAACTTTTTCGTCTGTGTGTTGCATGTCGCGTGACGGTCGAACGTCGTACTCTCTAAGACATAGAGTTCAATAAAAATATTAGTTGGAGAGTTAGTCTACATTTATTATTTCCCATTATCATTCCAATTTTCCAAGTACCTATAAAATTATGATTGATGAAGCGATTTTTATACACTTTATGCAATATTATTCCAAAATTTGTAGTTAAATGTCTAAATTGTGAAAAAAAGTTTCACTTTTACCGTGGTTTCATAAAACCACACAATTCTTTTTATTCTCATTATCACCGCCAGCCAAGAAAGAAACGAAATCTTTTCGTTGAAACCACATCGAGGCGAGTCCTTTGTCAAAACTACAATGCTTTTTTCTTTTATTTACATACAGTCTTAAGCAAATATATGAAATAAATAAATATCTGAGAACTAAAAGACCTACAGTTCCTAACAAAAATTAAAAATTGTGTAATGCTCAAAAAAGCTAGCAACTAAAATACTTATACAAGAGAAATTTACAATACCGAAGCATGCTCAATATAAAAGAAAAATAAAAATCACAAGTTCAAATAATTTGCGAGAAAATCGATTAACTTGTGAAGGGTTCCACATATTATTACACGAATAAATATCAATTGTTTTATGTACAAAAAAGCTAGCAAATAAGATAATACTTAATACTAATACTACACTCAAGTGGCCGTACTCGAGCCAGTCTCAAACAATGTGTGACGTTGACGTGCCACATGTTCTGTTAAACTTTCCCAAAAATTGAAACTAAAATGCCGGTTTCCGTAGTAAAACTTTACAAAACTTTTACTACAAGAAATAAGATAGACACTGGGATCACATATCATCAGCAAGAATTATGTATTTTATTAATAATTTCAATTTAAATTACCACTTCCACAAGGAAACACCGCATGTGCGGTGTTTCCTTGTGGAAGTTCATTCCACAGCTTTGTAGTACGTGGAAGAAAGCTCCTTGAAAACCGAACTGTGGAGGACACATCCAGATGGTGGGGATGAATCATGAAATTCTAACTTGTGGCGTGTCGTGCGAAGGTGGAATGGAATTCGGTGGCAGGAATCAGGTGAAACAGCTCTTCGGAACACTCCCCGTGATAAATGCGGTAAATGTATGCGGTGAGTTGAAATTTTTTTTTCGTCAATATGAAAGCAGTGAATACAAAAAGTATAAAATATTGATAGCTTGCCTTTTGAAGTTACTTAAAATTTCACCCTGCGCACCTATTAGTACTAATGAGGTAAAAATTTCAGAGATTAATGAACTTTTGAATCGAAAAAACCTCGTTTCCTATAATGTATTCGTGAATTTTAATGAAGTTCTCCGAGATGCCATTAACTTAATAAGATTTTGTTTACTTTTTAATTGCTACAAAATTCTGCTTAAAGTGGTGACTGGCCTACGATCGGATTTATTTAGAAGAAGTATTTAATAATACAACTTTTGTGTATCTCGTAACGGCTACAATTATTTGGTTTATTTTATATTTGGACGGGCTTATTATAAGTGTTGTGTTATTTCGAAATGTTTCTGTATTAATATCGATGTGTTTATTGAAAAACACAAAGGCCTCTTTTTTTTATTAAATTAAGGGACGAGACAAGCAGGACGTCCAGCTGATGGTAATTGATACCCCCTGTCCATTACAATGCATTGCCGCTCTGGATTCTTGAAAAACCCAAAAATTTTGAGCGGCACTACAATAATTGTGCTCGTCACCTTGAGACATAAGACGTGAAGTCTCATTTGGCCAGTAATCTCACTAGTTACGGCGCCCTTCAGACCGAAACACAATAATGTTTACACATTACTGATTCACGGCAGAAATAAGCGCCCATAATCTAGCCGGCATCCTGTGTAAAGAAGCCTCTCACTGGTTTATGAAAGTATTTTACAGTCCATCCAGGAACATACATAGGATACATTTAACAAGATTTACATACATAATACATATAAACATTTTTAATATTATTATTACCTTTGTGTATTTTAAATTAAATACGTTTGTAATAGATGTTGTTCACAATATCTATTATTATTCGTGCTAAAAATTTTGTGAGAACACTCATGCAGTAAATATAATGTAAACAGGTCTATCTTAAAATAAAATTGCGAGGAGAATTATTACTCGTCCTAAATAAACACAAAAGTTAATGGGGAGATTGTCACGAACATGATCCTTGTAAGAATCGAGTTAACAGGACGTAATATCAAGTCACAATGTACTGAGGGCGAGCTTATGTATATATGTATTATTCATCAGCACTTTAGGTTTTGTTTGTCCTTAAAATCTGCTTTAGACTGTCAATCTCACAAGCGATACGGAACGATACGACATGGGTACCTTCAAAAAAACTACACCTTCCTTAAAGGCCGGCAACGCTCTTGTGATTCCTCTGGTGTTGCAAGAGAATGTGGGCGGCGGTGATCACTTAGCACCAGGTGACCCGTACGCTCGTTTGTCCTCCTATTCCATATAAAAAAGCTCAGCTTGGAGTGCCGTCGCAGCTATGGTCACGTTTACTCCTTTTAGGCATAAAAAGTCATAAAAGGCATGCATTTTCTCACAATTGATTCCTTTAGAATTATTTTTGCTGTCACTTCTAACGCTACAAGGGCTTTGGTAACAAATGGCGCTCTGAGGGAGAAGAAGCGGCGCAGGAAACTCTCCCAGCATTCTTTTTTGCGCTCTTTTTAATAAAATATACAATGTTTTACTGAAGGCAAGAAAAGGCCTTTATTTTTTCACAATTGATTCCTTTAGAATTATTTTGGTTATCATAATCATAATCTAGTCGCTGGCTGTTCGATTACTTAGATATTCAGCCGTGGATTAGTTGTATTTACAACAGAGCCATTTCTTAAAGTTTTCATTTGTTATTGTAATAAAGATAATTATTATTTTTATATAAATTTATTTATAGATAATGCATGAATAGTGACTGGGACTTTATTATAAAAGCTATTATGTATCTTATAAATTATTTGAATTAAGAATCTCATAGCATTGTTTGTGGACTCACTTACTAAATATTTTTCATCTTCAATTGAACCAATCAACTTCAAACTATCTATCGAAATATGAATTTAAGACAAATAAAAGATATCTTGTTTTATGTGCATTTAGCAAGTTTGAAATCGTGGGTAGTTTTGTAAAATGTTTTTATAGCTATTAGTTCCAATATAAAAAGACTATTGAAGCGTTATGATCAATCTAATATTTAGCTCCTGCAAATATAATGATAGCAAAAATTATTTAAATCTGTTTTTGCTCGTTGATGACCGATATGTAATGTTCATCTTTTGCTCACGATTGGAACAACTAATCTTTACTATGTAGCACTACACCCGGACACGTCCGCACGCAACCAACAGCCGATTAGAACAGGCCTTCCGCTGTACTGTGCATTCCTTATTTAGCACTCAACGTCACACGGTTAACGTCACTGTCGATGTCGTGACAGTGACAATAATAGTTAACACATACTCTGTTAAGACTAGATGTCAGTACACTACACGATACTTATTTATTATTATCATTATTTCAGCACTATTTTATGGCAAATTATAGTAAAAAAAGCTTAGGGCAGCGCAGAATTTGTAATAGATGTACCACGGCGTTTGCACTTAGAACATATCTTGATTCATACAATACCGTCACATTAAAATTAATTTGTCAACTTGTCTATAGAGGGCACTGATTGATACAAAGACTCGCTTCGCCCGCCATGTTGTTGTTTGGTGTTCGTTGCGTGTTGAGTATACATATACTGATTTCCGTTTATTTCCTTAAAATGCAAAGAGCATAGTTCCGAATTGACTGACAAGATATTTCCTATATCTACTATGATATTTATATGTAATTGGTGCAGTCCATCAATAAAATACTTCGAGGAGCAATTTCGAAGCACGATGAAGAGGATATAATGCAAACATTCGCTATACAGTATTACATTAAAAGAAGAAGGATATAATATGTTTTTTATTGTAACTTAAGTTCCTAATCTACATTTCAGTAATTCTGCTAAATTTATGGCGGAACTCCTGTGTAAAATTAATATTACAATTAAAACAACCTACAGGTATTTATGTTATACGTAAATGTAGGTATAACCGAGGAAAGTTTCGTCAACTTCCCACGCGATGTGGCTTTCGCCTTGAAATTTACTGACAACTCTATACCTATAATATATAATGTACTCTATGATATGTACGTACTAGCTACGTACGCTGAGGAGCCACGTACGTCGCCAACGTAAGTCTGTCCTGCTCTGCGTCTCGTTCTATCGCCGGCACAGATTTCTGCGCGATGCGTGCATATTTTTTACCGCTAATTCAACTATATACACCTGTTTTTCCAACAAATTCTTAATTTTGTTGCAATAACATAACATTGAATTTTTATGATTACAGATTATTTATTTAATTGAATTAGTGCGTTGTGAACCTTGTTTGTATGATACTAATAATCTAGACGATTCAAAAATATATTAAAAGAGTTATAATAGGTAATTATTGCCGAGAGTTGAAAAGTTTTCATTTTATGTAGGTATGTTGAAAAAAAACCTAGAAGCGACCTCTTGCAACCGCCTTAACTTGCCGCTAGATTTATATATCTAGATGTAATAGATGTAGGTACTTTCAAGCAAAAACAAATCCCAAATCGCTTTTAAAAGGAGTCTTAAAAATAGTTTTTAAAGTGCAAAGCTAGGACACACACTGGAAGTGTAATGGCAGTTAATTGAGTGTACTACGATCTAATTGAAAGCCATTCTAGGGGCAGCACTTAAAGGCCGGCTGGCGTCCTTTTAAATCCTCTGGTGTTGGCAATTTTATCTAGATATATTATGAAGAATATTGATGTCTTTGTCAGAAGACAGGTAACAACAACCACCACAAGCGATGGAACCGTAAACTAATAAAAATAAAAGTGTATCCACGGATACCCCTAGGATCACCAACAGTAAAAGAAGAAGTACATGTAGATGCGATATCTAGCAGTTAGGACATCTAAAAATATTAAAATAAATAATACATGGCAATTCAAGGTAAGATAACAAACGTATTATAAAACCCCCAGACAACACCAACTGACACTTGTCTTCCGCCTCAGCCAGGCTGAGAAGACAACATATCCAATGACAATTCAATGGGAGGCTCCTTTGCACAGGATGCCGGTTAGATTATGGGCCACAACTGCGCCTATTTCTGCCGTGAAGCAGTAATGTGTAAGCATTATTGTGTTTTGGTCTGAAGGGTGCCGTAGCTAGTAAAATTACTGGGCAAATGAGACTAGTGGGTAGGGTGTATCAATGACTTATCATTATTGACATATTTTCTAATTTATCCACAAACCACCTTACCTAACTTTACCAGACCAACTTCTACACGCATAGGTATTTTAAAATTATTACATTTTCAATCAAAATTTTTTTTTTAAATTATGCTTCATAGTGATATGGCATTGGAGTGAATGCTGTGAACCTGCCAGCTTTAGTTAACGATCTCCGGGACACTCTGATCGCGCGGTATGCCTCGGATCGGTGCGAGTTTGGCGCTCGCGCAGCGTTCTGAAAATACGTATTATTTTACGCGTAGCAATAGATTGCTGTTAATTAGAATGCTTTGAGTGAATGTATCAGAAAGCTATAGAAACAAGCTATAAGACCATGCAATAAACCAATTTTTGAACGAGATAAGGGTCAAAACTTGGTGAGGGAGTAAGGTGCCGTAAAGCACACTCGGTTTTGGTGTATCTGAAAAATCTAGTGCCCTGAGGAACTGCCCATTTGGGAAGTCAACCTTAATATCTATTACGAAATTCATAGACAGTAGATAGAGAGAAGCTTATCAATTAAACTTCGTTATAATTATTAGTGAACTACTTATACTAAAACTAACTAAACTAACTCTAGTAGCTTTTCGTACAGTTCAATATTTACGGTAAGCTTAACTACGTCAATAAGAACCAATCTACTTAAACTTGTACTGAACTTCTCTTGGTCCACTAATGGACTTATTCACGAATAATATATCGTGTTTCGGTTGGAGAAAAGTTTCATATGAACATTCAGGATTTTTGAAGTAAAAACTTATTTAGCATCGTTTATTTGAAGGTCGATGAAACGAAAAAGGGAGAGATTAAAAAGTGACAGGACACATAAATACATACAATTTAACGTGGGAGAAAATGATATAGGAAGCATTATACAGTTTTTAGGTACCAGGCGGTCATAGTTGAAGAAGAGATTGTCTTATGTGTGACGCGAGTATACCTTAATATATTCCGATGTCATGCGCACGACGTACCTATTACGTAGATACCCAGAGAATATAAATATGCGGTGACAGCAACATTTACCAGGACTTCAAATGCAGTTTAGAGGTTTAATGTAAATTTTGCATCTTATACAGCGATTCCGTTAAGTTTTTGGACGCCAAATTTATTTTGAAAATGTGCAGCAGTCGCACTGTATTAACAACAAGATCAAAAACATTAAATTTGCGCAGTATTCCAAAGATATATGGACCATATTATTACGACCAAAGTATTTATTTCATACTTTAGTTACCATAAGCCTCTGGTACCATTTATCGAAAATGTAAGCTTTGAGTCTGAATAAATCTATGTAAGTAATAAATACGAATAAAATGTAAGATAACTATCTAACATTGTATCACTATGATCATTACTAAAACCTACAATTATTCCCTTCCCGAAGTTTTACATTCGTCTCATAAGCTAAAATAGTTGAAGGTTTTACTTCTACTACGTATGGATTGCATACATGTTTTTTTTTTTCAATTTTGTTCGTTGACTTTGCCATCTTGTGTGAAGTGACCTGATGCGGTTGCAGTATGTAATATGTATTTAATTACACAACTAGATTATTGCCTGGCTCTGCCTTAGAAATCTGTAGAAACCGATACCGTTATTACCTAAAAATCTGAAGTTACAATGTCACGGCTATATGACGGAGCCGAAATCTCTTTATTTTTTCTGAATGACTAAAGATTTGTGTGGCCTAGCGTTATCGTGACAAACGACCACACTTCTTTTTTTGACAATAAGGAATGACACGAGCCAAGCCCATTACAATGCAATGCCGCTCAGGATTCTTGAAAAACCAATAAAATCTAAGCGGCACGACAATTGCGCTCGTCACCTTGAGACATAGGATATTACGTCTCATTTGCCCAGTAATTTCACTAGCTACGGTGCCCTTCAGATCGAAACACAATAATGGCGTCGTAGTGGTAAAATTTATCTATTGATCAATTCTCAATTTATGGTTCAATCTCATCAATTGTTAGCAGAAGAGATCTGAATGATTGGTTTTCCCTAGCGGTAAAAGCTCAAAGTAAATCCTTACAATCTCACCATACACACAGCATCACCAAAATTTCAGCTGTCAAACTAATGCAGATTTTGATATGCAGCTTGCTGTCAAACAGCCGGACAACGGGCGATAGCGAAACCTTATTATCTGCGTTAGTTACCCTTTGGGTACGTAAGCCTAGAGATACGTCTGGTTTTAAAAATAATATAATATCAATATTTACTAAGCTATATAAATTTATTCAAGCATAACAAACCTTACAACTAAATCTACAATACTAATGATTAAGTAAGTTAAATTAAAACACACGGGGTACAATTTACCAAGAATATTGGCAGCATTTCCGCGTTGTATATCTGAACCGCTGACCGAAACAGCTCCCAGCGTTATAAAATAAAATTTCAGTTATTTAATTTAACACGATTTGATAAATGTTTTATATGCGTTCACTGGATAAATCCCTTTAAAGTGTTTTATTTTAATGTGTGTAGTATCATCATTTCAAATATTACACAAATGTATTTTTTTTTTTTGCCCTAGCACACAGCCGGTCTCCCACAAGCACACAGCCGGTCTGAGGTTCGAGTCTCCTTAGGAGACGCCCCGCGACTGTTGTTGCGTAGTCTTTGCGGCCTCCACGGCCCACGTCCTACTTCGCTGTGAAAGCCAGGGCTGCTAACAGCACAGAGGAGGTTTTAGTCGGTATGGGGCGTCCGCTTACGCGGACACTCGAGTCCGACATATTACGCCCCGTTCCGGGGCGTAAATACGTAACAGTATTTCCTCCTCTCAAAACAAAAAAAAAAAAAAGTATTTTTTTTATCAAGAAGGAACTTATTCAGAAATCTATATAATTTTCACACAAATTCAAAATGGTCGTAATAAATAATTATCTAAACACAAAACCTAAATTTTCCAATAAATACTCCCAAAGCTACGAAAGTTGTAACCGTTATTTATGTGTTCCGTCCAACCACAGAGTTCCTAACAGAAATTGTCACAAACATCTGCCATTGAACTGACACAGTTTTGTTCGTATTTATCATAACAAAGATCAATTTAGTTGATTAATCACTGCTGTTACGATTAAAACCCAATTACGCGGGTATCAAAGCATTTTTGAAACAATACTCATGATTTAGAACAAAAACAAAATGGCGGTTGAGCGAGCGACAACAATAAAGCTTTTAAATGACATTGCAAAATGGCGGGAATATCAACTCAAGGAATCAAAGGAAATTCATATTTGTGTCTCAAAGGCAAAGAATTGGATATACATGTCTTTTATCACAGAGTAGAGATGGATACTTACGTCTTTTACTATTGTATATTTTAAATTTATTTCGAAGTACATATCGCAATTAACTCCAACAATGTTTTACATGTGAATATTAATATGTTTTTTATTTAGCATATCTAAAGGTTTGCTTATGTGACGCCTCGATTTCTGCTCTCAGCATCAAAATAAATGAGGACCATTGAGTGAAATGTTAAAACATCATATCACGAGCTTTGAAAGTATAAAATTTACAATACTTGGTACAAGCACGGACGAGTAAAAATAGAAGGACTCCGTTTCACCATACATAACAGTGAGGCACCAAAACAAGCCGGTAAACATGTAAATACATAGCCCCACGCATACACTTACACAAATACAAGCCGATCGGCCGCCATTTTGAAATTTGCCATCGTCTGTGACAGATCAGTTTGTGACGCATTAAATATTTTACAAATGCCGTCGTGCGTTGTGAAAAAGTGTAAAAGCAATACTATAAAAGTATTTGCGGATATATGATTATTTTAGGGAGAAAACATTGTGTAACTGGTATGCCCCGTAACCGCACACACACTATTACAGCATAGCGGTGCTTCACTTGCTAATATCACGGCGCCGAGTCCTTCTTTTTTTACTCGTCCTTGGGTAGCAATTTTTTCTCCCTTAAATAATCATATATGGCGACAAATACTTATATGGTATCGTTTTACACTTTTTCACAGCGCACTACGGCATTTTTAAAATATTTTATTGAGACGCAAACTGATCTGGCACAGACGATGACAAATCTCATAATGGCCGCCAATCGGCCTGTAGTTAGTGTAAGTGTGTGCGTGGGGCTATGTACTCGTATTTACACGTTAATCGGCTTTTTGTATTTTGGTGACACGGAGTCCTTATTTTTTTACTAGTCCGTGCTGCTACCATAAACATTTGCAATGAAAATAATAAAATTATATTGAAAAAAAAAAATACTTTTTAAAATTTTTTGTTAGTAATACACTTATCTATTTATGGAACATAATATCATAACGTGGGTTACTAATTGGCAGAAGTTTTCATACAAATAAAATACCAATAGGTAGAATTGCTTGCAGGTAGTGATAATTGAATTGTTACACTTTCAACGAGACACCTTCAAAAAAAGCGCGTACACCTTCCTTAAAGGCCGGCAACGCTCTTGTGATTCCTCTGGTGTTGCAAGAGAATGTTGCGGCGGTGATCACTTAACACCAGGTGACCCGTACGCTCGTTTGTCCTCCTATTCCATAAAAAAAAACATCATTTGTCAAATTATGATAAGTAGCTTACGGCCGTTCCCAATATTCAGTCTTTCTCTTACTTGAGATAAAAATCGTAACTATTGTTGACTTTTTTGTCACAATAAACTTATCAACGGTAACTCACCTTATCCGTACACGCTGTCTGTCAACGTATAGCTTAAAAAAGATAGAAGTTTGTATGGAAATTTCAATTCACGCGTCCCGATATAATGAGATAAGAATGACTTATCAGGTATATTGGGACAGCATCAAATTATTGACAGCAGAAGTTAATAATTTATCTGTAGATAGTATATTGGGAACGGCCTTTAGAGAGCTCTTATCTAAATCAGACACAAATGAACATTCATATTCGTCTGGTTTTTCGTATAAATAATATAATAATCAAAAAACAGAAACGATATCAAAGATTAAAAATTACTTTGTTGACGGTAATATAATATTTCAAAGTCAAGTCAAAGTCAAAGTCAAAATATTTTATTGACATAAAATCAATAGACTGCTCGTCAACGTCAATCACAAAAAAATACAATTCAGTTACATACATATTAATTACATAAAAGTTTAAACATATTTTTAAAACAATGCAAACCAGTGAAACAACACAAGGCTGAACCATATAATCCATAAAAAACAACTATAATACTATTTAATTCCATATTGTAATATCGTTTACATAATCTTCAATACTGTAATAAGCCTTCGACATAAGTCTGCGTTTAATAAAAAATTTATTGATAATTCAGATACACTTTTTTGTAATTTATTGTAAAATTTAATACTATCGCATGCAAAAGAATTGTTTATTTTACAGAGCCTAGTAGGGGGTACTATAAGCTTATAGTTATTTCTAGTTCAAATTATGTTTGTCGCTTCTTTCTTCAGTCCTAAGAGTGAATACCATTCCGCCTGTCCTGCTGTGAAGCAGCGATGCGGAAAACCTTTGTGGCGGTCGTCGTAGTAGTCTTTAAGACATTCTTCGTATACATTGTGGCAATATGAGAATCGATTTTGTGTTCATATTCATAGCGGCTACTTTGTTATTTTTCTTGTTTTTGTATTATTTGTTCATATTCGGTAATATATATGTCGCAGGGATATGATAATAACAGAGATTTGATCAATTCCCTGAGTGATTTGATCAAATCACGGAGTATTTTTAAAGAACAACACGATTTTATCATTTCTCTAAACAAATCTAGTGATTTGATCAAATACCAGAATTGGTAAAAGAAAATTTAAAACTAAACTTAAGAAATATTTATTGTCAACACTGCCTTAAAATTAAAATTAGATTTTTTTATTATATTTTTTATCAATATTTCTTAATTACACTTGTATAAAATCAATGTTCTAATAAGCATTAATGTATAACAAGAGACTTGATCCTGCAGACAAACTGTCCAAACAGTTTTGCGGGACTATGTTAGCTTTTAAGATGCTTTCTGTAAATGATTAATAGTATAAAAAAATGGTTCCGCGAAATGACAATCAGTGACGCGACTAGAAGAACTTAGGATGTAAAAGCGAGCGAAGCTTTAGACTTGAGTCACACCCGACCACAGCGACAGCTAAGGCGGTTTTTCTTTAATATTAAAAAAGCGGGGCTTCAACATGGCTTTTAAAGCAACTTTTATCTGTTTTGAGGTGGAATGAGAGAATTGAGAAGAATGGTGCTCCCCCGTTCCCCCTTCATCTGCAACACGATACTGCAAATTTTACCAAATTATGACTAAGTCTTACCAAATACATACATACATATAATCACGCCTCTTTCCCGTAGGGGTAGGCAGAGACCACTTCTTTCCACTTGCTACGATCCTTACATACTTCTTTTGCTTCGTTCACTTTCATTATTCCTTTCATACATGCTCTCCGGTTTAGGGTACTCTTGACCTGGCCTTACCAAATAAAACTTTTAAATACCAAAAAGAGAAGACTTATTTACCGAAAAGACTTTGTTTCACGGAACCAACTCTAGCATTTTGTTCAAATCACTAGATTTGTTTCGAGAAATAATTTAAAACCATGTTGTTATTTTAATGATATGACCAAATCACTTTTTTTATATTATCCCTACGACATACATAAGTTGTTGGGTTTTAATTATTTTGCACGGCACCCTAATCCATTTTCATACACCTTATAATAAAAAGACATCAGTGAAACCGCATTCAAGTAGGTTTTGCTATTTCTGGAACAAACATACAAAAATCTAAAAACTATTATTATGGGTTCGGTAACATAAGTGGGTACAACGTTTACGTTTTCATTGTATGTTTAATTTTATATTGTTAAACCAAACTGATTACCAACACACAAAATATCTTATTGTTACAATGATGAAAGGAGCAATGGTTAAAAATTTCAGCCAAATCGAAAGATTTCACGGTCGAAAGAGGTTGATTGGTCATTGAATCAAATAAAAAGGCTATTTGTAAGATTATGGTCATAAAATTATTAAGACTATATTTTAACAGATTTTAACAACAAACTAATGATTATTAAAAAATGTTCATGCTATTTCTGTTATTTCGGTCGCAAGTAATCTCAAATGATAATTCAGAGCTATTTTTGAAATACTATTAAAATAATCGAGTTTCGCACCAATGTCTCCATTCTCCAAGAACTTGGCATAAAACAACGCCTTTCGGTGTTAATACAGAGTCGCATTCTTAAGTTCTTCGGACACGTCTCCCGGCGTGAGAGTGAATGCATTGAGCGCCTTGTCGTTCAGGGCAAAATGGAGGGTACCAGAGGGCGGGGACGGTCACCAATGCGTTGGACCGACCAATTTAAGTCCGCTGGCGGCGGTCCATTGAATGAGTGCACAAGACTGTCGGCCAGCAGGGAAAAGTGGCGAAGTCTCGTGGGGCGCATCACATCTGCCCCAAAAGATTCCACTTCGTGATGACCACGACCGCTCTGTCAAGAGTGTAACGACGAAGAAGAAGAAGATTAAAATAATCACGTCATTTTCAATATTATAGGAGGCAGTTGTAAGGTCATCTACAATAAAACAATACAGTTATATAAAACAAAACTGAGGTATTGTTCTTCATTAATGACTGTATTTTGTATTTTAATTGTAATTTATCTGAAATTCTTAGTCTTGTTTGACATTATTGGAAAGAACGTAAACAATATTTGTTTTATTAAAATAAATTATTTGGAAATATATACCACAAATTAAAATTGTGTAAAACACAAAAAAAAACAACAAATTGTTTAGATTTGAATGATCATCTCACGTCAATTTCCTAATATGCGAATAGTGAGTTTATGCAGGTTATCACCTGTAAAGTAGACCCTGTAGATG
>CATIXQ010000033.1:4034736-4156878 GCA_949711755.1 Leptidea juvernica
ACGAGTATAACAAAGATTATCTTATCAAATAACTTTATAGAAGCGACAAGTTTATAACGTCATATGTATTTTTTATTTTTAAACTCGTCATTATATCGTTTATTTATTTTTTATATTTGGAAGTCTTGTTTACCCCCTAAAAAGCTACTTTTGGTTATGGATAATGTAATATCCATTTTACAAATTTTTGTTTTTTTTTTTAACAATAAGTCATATATTTGAAAACAAAATGTAAACAAGGCAATGTATTTAAAAGGGCGCTGATGACATACGGAACCTAGTGAAAGGTTCAATTGGATGAAATTGGGACCGCCGAGTGTAAATTAAGTTTTCACTTGCCAATGAAGATTTCACTTCTGTCGTGCGGTCTTAATCACAACAACAGTTTAAATAAAAATTTTCAACACAAAATGAATTATTATGAATTAGTCTATTTTATAATAATATATATGTAAACTATTTACTTTTATGACATCCAATTAGTTAACATTATACATAGGTACTAAATGCATTATTAAATTACTTACGTTTTATATTATAATACCATAAAATTTTTATTTTATAAATATTAATGATAGCATTGTAAAATCCGACATGTTTCATTATAACAGTAGTGTGTATTTAGACAATTTTATAACAAATTTTGTATGTCAATTGACGAAACATATTGGTTTATCAATAATATTATGTTAACATCTTAAGTACAATGTTTCTTGCAAATAACATTTCATTTCACTTCAACAATATTATCAAAATGTTTTATAGCATGAATTTACTTTTTAATTTTTTAGTAAACTTGTAAGTATTTCACTTTAATTAATTTATCGTTCATGCATTCCTGAAGAACAGATGGTCGGACTGACAACAGTGTGATAGTATATCCTTTTCTTTGCTACGGAATCCTGAAAACAAGGTATTTAAACGTACTACAATTTGTGGCTCACCAACTTAATGATCATACGGTCATTGGACCAGTGCTTGGACCGAATTTCAGCCGTGATATTCGGTCCAAGCACTGTCCAATATTTTTACAGTTTAAAAATCATTTTTCATTTTTCTGAGAGATAAACTATTTAATGTAAGATAATTGTAGTACTTCTGAAGTATTAAGTTTTTTATGTAATATAAATTAAAACATTTATTATTAATTAATCCTAGAAGTAAGGGCATTCACATTAAAACATAACAAATTGTTTAGATTTACAAGAGCAAGTCAATTTCCTAATATGCAAATATTGGGGTTGAGCAGGTTATCAACTGTAAAGTAGATCCTGTAGATGAAGCCACAACCTGAGAGTTGAACAAAGCATACAAGATTGTATGACGATACGATGGTTGGCTCAGTTGGCAGAGCACTAGCACGGAACGCCAGAGGTTCGAGTCCCGCATCGTTCATAAAATTTTGTTTAATATTTTATTTGTGTACCATGTGCTTTGTAACAGTAATGTCCCTAGTACCAGGGAACGCGGCGGAAAGCGACGCCGATCATACTTACGAATACAATAAAATGCACCCACTGTTTCATCACGATGCTTATCATAATAACTATTAACTAAAGGCGCCAACAGATTTTATCATTGTGACTATTTAAGGCAATAAAAATAGAACTGAATTTTAAAATCATGTCGCAGAATTCAGTACAAAACAAGAGAAAGTTGGAGCAAAGACCAGTATTAATGTCAGTGCTAAGTGACTTTTACGGTACAAAAGTGCTCTTAAATCAATCTACCCTCACTAATGTAGAAAAGAAGCCAAAAGTAAGGAAGGTTTGTAGTTCGAACAAGTAATGCTAGTCAATAAGTAATGATTAGATAATTTATGTTAACGACGTGCTTTTGATATAAATGTTTTTAATCAAATTCAAATATTTTTATTCAAAATTGGATATGTTATCACTTGTTGAAAGTCAAAAACTACCCATTCGTAAAAGTTTGCCTCAGAACTGAGAAGATCGGGCACAACAAAGTCAGCGGTATTCTTTTTTTTTAATATATAGTTAAATTATAAAGTAACATTGTACAATAGAACTTATTATTTAATAGCCTGAGGGCAGCGCTCCATTCCCAATCTGTGGTATCATTAAGAAAGTCATTTATATTATAGTAACCTTTTTTATCACACAAACGCTTTTTAACAATTCATTATTACATTTGTTTTGAACATATTCTGGGATCTTGCTGTAAATGCAAATACATCGACCACAAAAGACGTACTAACTCGGCTTACGGCCGTACCCAATATTCAGTCTATCTCTTACTAGAGATAAAAATCGTAACTATCGTTGACTTTTCTGTCCCAATAAACTAATCGACGGTAACTCACCTTATCTGTGCACGCTGTCTGTCAGTGGGACGATGTATAGCTTACCAGCGATATAAAGTTTGAATGGAAATTGCAATTCACGCGTCCCAATATAAGACGATAAGAATGACTTATCGGGTATATTGGGACAGCTTCAGATTATTGACAGCTAATTACTCACAGTAGAAGATAGTAATTTGTATCTATATGTATGTAGTATATTGGGAACGGCCCTTAGCCTAGTATTATAGATAAGCATTATAAGTTTATGTCTGTTCCTGGTTTTAACACTATGGTTATTACAGTTTCTAGCAAATTCACTTAAGTGCCTTTGTACATCCATAACATTATCAAGAATATATTGAGAAGCAAGTCAAGATGTTAATTTAAAGTTATTTTATATTTTGCTGTCAATGGTTCTTTATTTTATGATCATACTTTGATTTTCATCATCATCGTCAATTTCGCACTACAAATCAGTTCGGTTTTTATTACTTATCGATAAATAATCGCAAATGAGTTGGTATACCGTTCATTAGGTTTCTTTCAGTTAGCTTGTATAACATCCAAATATCGATTTTTGTATCTAGCTTTTTGCAAATAGATAAAAACTATTTTGTTGTCATTTGCCAGTTATTCAGGTATATTGTGGCGGTCTACTTTTTCAAATATTGCGTTCATTGCATCTGTAACAGGGCCACCTGAAATTTTTGACATCTAAATGCCCTGATTGAAAACGCTTTGTGCTTCTCTTAGTGATACTGCACCAGGTCATACAAGTTTTCATTGCACAGTATTATCAGGTTCGCGTAGCGTTTTTTCTTCTTTGTAATGTTAAATGTAAATGGTAGGTCGAATTGCACAAACTTGGTTATTTTTTTAGAATTATTAATATACTCGGTTGATAAGAGGAAAAGAGTAGACGTCATTTACACTGAGTAAAGCATTGGATCTAGTGCCAATTTCTATCTTACTCTTGAATTTATCCGTACATATATAGTTATCGTTATATATTACTATGTATTCTTGATTTGTTTAGTACCTGTATCTTGACTTGTTTGGTAGAATTTGTTCATTTCCTAATTTCGTTACATCATAGAATGGGTTTTTTTTATAATTTATACTTATTTTATATAACTATTACACACATCATTTCGCATGCGGTATTCGCCTTCAAAGGTATGTATTTAGTAATAAGACCTTTGTAACCTAGCATAATTATAAATGTAATATTATAATTACCACTGGTGAATTTAAATAAATAGTAAATTTTAAAATCTATTTAATTTATTCATTAGATTCATTCGCTTTTACAGAAAGAAAATCAGTTGAAAAATTTTCGGATCACGTATTAATGATTAAAAAAAAAGACCCGAGGATCAAAGTTTAGTTCACATTAAGGTTACTTAACAAGAGTAGACTAAAACACTCGACGCAAAAAATGAAATTTTATATCTATTTAACAAACCGTAAAACAATGATTAAAATATTAGATAGCCCAGTTTCGTCTGAAGTGGACCCGAGGGACAAAACTATGAACATTTATTCCACCCACGCGCCCTTCAAACATAAATAATTAAAACTTCCAAAACAATTACACTAGAACAAGGCTGAAATTCAAATAGAAATTAACTGGAGTAATCTAATCTGTCTGAAGGAGTATCGGATTTGTATTACGTAATAATACTGCACGCCGGAATTATTTTTAACCGGTAGAGATTTTTCTTCAATACAATAATAATAATAATAAAAAAGTTTTATTTGATTCCATGCAAGAATTACAATAAATTTAATAGTACTTCTTAATTACTATCTCTGGTTTGTATGGACCCCTTTCAAACAAACAAAATTTCTTTCCAACTGAGCTAACCGTTCGAGTGATGTATCGTTTATAAAATCTTGTATGCTTTGTTCAACTCTCAGGTTGTGTTGCTCAACACTTCATTCATTCAAATATTGTTTTTTTTTATGAAAATTGCAGAGTCACCTCTATGTGATTCATGTGGAACAATTGAGGATGTTGTGTTGAATTTCATTACAACACTCGTTTGGATGATGTAATGATTATTAGTACATTGGGTGTTTTAATATAGTTATCCGATGCACAACATGGGTTCCGTCCAGGAAAAGGCACAGCGGGAAATTTGCTACATTTTTTTTTAAATTCATTTATTGCCGAAGATAGATAATAGAAGCCTTTACAAATTTCATGAGTACAGTCTGCCAAACTACGTAAATAGTTTGTCGGTAGCAGCTCTCGTGCAAAGATAATAAATATAATACTACTTACAATAATACAAAATTTACACTATTAACCTAAAACTACTATTAAACCTAATGTACAGCATTAAACTTATTTCGTATTTGTAAATTAACACGGCATAGTAAAGTTAAAATTATAAATTAAATAAACTAATACTAAATTCATTTCATGGGCACAGTGAGAGATAATGTTTTGTGACAATTTGTTTAAGGTGATTTTTAGAGGAAACATCTTTTAGCAAATCCTGTGGCAGTTCATTTATGACAGTGGGCACTATCCAGCGTTTTTCTCTTTTCCCATAGTATTATTATTTAATGACACAGATAGTCCCAGTGGTGGATGCTGGAGGCCAGGTGGATGCAGCATGTTTTGATTTCCTTTTATTTGTTGATAACGATATTCTACTCAAGAAAATGTCCAACCTCGGGTGTACAACACACACATTGTCGTTCTTCGCCAGCTACTTAAGTGACCGGCGACAGTATGTTGACTGTGACGGGTTCCATTCTGAGGAATACTATACTAGATCAGGTGTAAGTCAGGGCAGCAATTTAGGACCCCTCCAATTTATCATTATGATTAATGATCTGCCAGAAATCGTCCGTGAATCAACATATTTGTTATTTGCTGATGACCTTAAACTTTCGCTGCAAATAAAAGTCGAATTGGATCATATCAAATTACAAGATGATATTAATAGAATATTAAAATGGAGTTGGGATAGTAAATTATATTTTAACATTGTCAAATGCTCGGTGACATCATTTACACGGTTTCGGTATCCACAGCATTACACATACCATCTAGACAACCAGCCTTTGCAGCGTGTCAACAAAATCAAAGATCTTGGAGTTCGTTTCAATGCGGATTGTAACTTCCGTGAACACATCGTTGTAAGAAATCTTACAGAAACCTTGGATTTGTCATCAGACAAGTGAAAAATTTCACAAATATCAACGCTATACGAGTTCTATATGAGGCTTTGGTGAGAAGTCATTTTGAATATAATGCTATCATATGGGCTCCACGTGAAGCCAAATACAAGCTCATGTTGGAACGAATACAAAATAAATTTGTTAGGTTTATATATCTAAAACTCTACAAAGTATACCCAGGATATCCACTTCTATATCCCACACTTTTTATTCTTGGCATGGTTAGGTATGATAAACTAGAAACTAGGAGGGACGTACTCCTGGTTATATATTTATGAAAAATTTTGCGTGGTTTGGTGAGTTATCCAGCAATATGGGAGCGAATAGGTCTGTGGGTACCGGATGGACGCGCTACAAGGCGAAGGAGACAGCAACTGCTCGTAATTCCGCGAGCGAGAACCAATGTTATGCGAGACACGCCTTTTACAGTCGCTTTACGAAATTTAAACGAACTTTCGCATAGGATTGACTTGTTTGCTTGCTCACTGAACGAGTTTAAAATTAGAGTAGTTGTATTTTGTTCTAGTAATAGTAATTAGTATAGTAGGTATAGATTGTTAGTAGTAGCTCTAAGATTTATATTTATATTAGTTTAAATACTTAAATTTAAGTCAAGCCTCGATCGCAATAGGTCACTCTGTAAGGATAGGGGCTTTATTGGTTAAATAAATAAATCACCAATAAGTTTTAGAATCTATAGAGGATTTAAAGCATGGATTTACGGCCGTTTTCAATAACCTATCTATCCTCAGTTTAACTTACGGATACATTGCTGTCACCGTTTAATGACAAGATCTTATCTATTCATACTTATGTCCAATATAGTTATAGTCCAATGCTATCTGTCAATAGGTTATTAAAATGTAAGTAAGCGTAAAAGGATAGATTTGTCAACCTCTAGTAAGTTAAACTAAGGAAAGATAGGTTATTAAAAATAAATAACGTCATTGCTCGTATACGTTGACGTAAAGAAGATGAAAGAAGATTTAAACAATATCACCATCAGGTGGTATAAAATGTTTACAAGAACATTAAATCATCTAAAACATTATCTCTTGAAAGAAAAGATATTATTTGCATAAATTTCGAATTTCTAACAAGCGCGCCTTCCGCAAACTCGCATTAAATAAAATTTGTGCTAACTGAATATTCATAATGTATTATTCTTACAGTATTTTGCACTTAAGAAATTAATACTGTTGGTTTTAATGTTCATTCGTCCGCAGCCATCTTGTATATGGTTCACAAATTCGTGACCACATCAATCGAATTGAAAGGTTTCAGCGGTAGATCAGACGATAACTGGACTTTAAAGTTTAAAATACCTAATGTAATCTATGAATACCTTGCATACCACTGGCGATAGGAGTGCGAGAAGTTTTATTTAATAATCTATAAACTAAATTAATTGTGTTGTTGTTTTAATGAATCTTATGCGTGTATTGTATGTGCATGTGGAAGCCTATTGGCTTTTTGTTTGCTCGAAATAATTATGTTTGTTTATTATATAAATGTACGCACAACTAGGCTCTTGGCTTTCTTAAAAATACATAAATAAAATAAAATATTGTGTGTATAAATAAGAGGAACTTGTAATATTGAATTAATAATAATAATTATTTATTATTTATTTCACAAAAAGTATTTATCAAGGAGGATATAAATACTACGTAATAAGAGGCCTAAGTAAAAATTGAAATTTAGATTAGCATGAAACATTTGACATAATAGTTAATTTCAGTTTGAAATAGTACCTAATTAATTACAGTATGACGATTGGCGACGTAGTATAATCCGGCTAAGTTTAATAGCGAACAGTTGCTTTAAGCGTAGTGGATTTCGCCTATCTCCGTTTTTTACAAGATTGTAGCCGTCATCTGTCAATCTATCAATTAGGTACTGCACGTTTCATGCAATCGAGTGAATTGCTTTTTTCTTACGGCCTTACAAATAAAATTGGCATAAAGTTATAACTAAGCAAAAACCAAGAATATGTAAAATGTTTACAAATAGACATTTTGCTTACGAATGGTATGTTCGGACGTATAACGTTTCCCGCGTTTATTTGCAAGGCAGCTTGTCAAATTCAAATTTTCAAATTCGAAAACACTTTATTCATGTAGGTCACAAAATAACACTTATGAATGTCAAAAAAATATAAATATTGTTTCCAATTGAATTTACCGCTGCTTCGTAAAGGGTTGAGCTAATGAGAAGAAGTAGGAAGAAACTCATTGCCACTCTTTTAAGTCAACATTTACATTTTAGTTGTTTTACAAATCATTTCAATTACAATATATGCAAAGTGACGCAACAAAAATACTCAAAAATCAAAAACTGAAAGGCTTACATGAGTAAGTCAAAAAAAGAAAAAAAAGTAAATTAATACTTATAAACACAAGAGTTATTGAGTATAGTAGATGCATCAATCCACACATACCGTAAATAAATAGAGGCATTATGTGAGCATTTCATTAAATAATAAATTCTTTGTTAATCATCAGTTATAACTTTATACCGAGTTTATTTGTAAGGCCGTTAGAGTTTCGCAAAGCTGGTACCTACTCACTATAATTAACAAACACATAAATGCTATGCACAGAGTTATATAGGTACATAAAAGTTTAAGCATCTGAAGCTGAACTAGGAGGAACCTGTAGGGATATCGGCTTACAGCGAAAATCTCCTCATAGATTACTAGTTGTATTTCAATTCTTGCATTTACAATACCATTGATTATTATGTATATTGTATACTCTTATATATGGCTACAAATACTTTTCTTTTGCTTGCTGCGAATACTTGGGAATTACTTGTGATTGCTGAGTTTTAGTAGTAGAGCTAAAAGAAGAAATAATTATTCGATTTTACTTTACAAGCTTCCTGCGACTTCGGCTGATACGAGTATTCGTACCGCACTCATTCGTGTGTTATGATTCGATAGTCGATGAACAGGATAACACTTAACGTTATAGCCTAACAAACAAACACACATTCGTATTTATAATATTAATATCTCGATTCCACGTGCGACTTTTACCTTAAACTCGTATCGCAATCCCTCAGGAATTCTTTACAAAAACAATTAATTAACAAAACTGAGAAAACAACTTTAATATTAGTGTTTCTAAATAGCCAAGATGTTTTATTATGGACCTGAAATCACCCCGGAAGGGGGTTTATTCAACAGTCCCGTTGTAAATAAAAGATAGTTCCTTATAAGTGATATGAGGGTATAATATCTCCCCCCCTCCCCCCACATCTCGGGTCAGCGGTGGCGTGTCCGGCTCACAGAGACGTATGGAGGCGTGAACATCGTAGCTCGATATAGAAGCAGGTTGTGTTGTTGATAATGGACTCGGGTCACGTATATTGTCGCTGTCTAATCAATAGCTGCTAGTGGTGTGGAAGATGTTCTAGTCCTTACAGTTTACATATATTGGATCAGGATGGATAATCTGTTGCGTATTTATATTTTAGTTATGGTCCAGACATCTGTTGCGTAGAGACATCGCTTCATTGTGTGTCCTCTAAAGCATTTATCATAGGGAGTGTTCCGAAGAGCTGTTTCACATGATTCCTGCCGCCGAATCCCATCTTCGCACGACACGCCACAAGTTCGGATATCATCCCCACCATCTGGATGTGTGGCGGTCCTCCAGAGTGCGGTTTTCAAGGAGCTTTCTTCCACGTACTACAAAGCTGCGGAATGAACTTCCTTGTGCGGTGTTTCCGGGACGATACGACATGGGTACCTTCAAAAAAAGCACGTACACCTTCCTTCAAGGCCGGCAACGCTCCTATGATTCCTCTGGTGTTGCAAGAGAATGTGGGCAGCGGTGATCACTTAACACCAGGTGACCCGTACGCTCGTTTGTCCTCCTTTTCCATAAAAAAAAGACATGTTGTGTTTGTTAAGGCCTATCACAGACGACAGACTATCCGTGACGCACTTTTTAGCGCCGCACCGCACCGTACAAAAAGTGCACCAAAAAATACTAACGTTCGCGTCAACGCGCGCTAACGCATACGACGCTTACTTTGGTTTGTAGTCTGCACTTGCTAGTGATTGACCTGAATCATGGCGCTAGACATCGATGTATCGATGTTGATTCAAGAAATAGAAAACAGACCAGCTCTGTATGATACATCTTTGGCAGAGAATCATGACAGAACTTTAAAAAAAAATTGTGGGATGAAGTGTGCAAATTTATTTGGATATAGTTTTAGAACTGAATATTTAATATGAAACTGTCCCTTTAATCTTTCTGAAAGAATAGGATGAACCTAAAATTCTCTATTTCTTCTTCTTTTTAATATATATTTAATACAATATACTTACTTAAACATACATAAATTCATATAAACATACATAAATATATTTACACATCCATGACTCGGAAACAAACATCCATATTCATCATATAAATGCTTGCACCTACCGGGATTCGAACCCGGGACCTCTAGCTCAGTAGGTAGGATCGCTAACCACTCGGCTATACAGGTCGTCATATCGTATTATATTAAATATATCATTGTCTTGTAGCCCATAACACAGGCTATATATGCTTAACTTGGGGCAAGATAATTTGTGTAAAAAGTGTGTCAATGTTATATAGGATTCTTTACTTTACTTTATTCAAACTCTTAAAATTAGGCATTACTATTTTACTTGAAATTTAAATAAGAGAGAAGAATCCATTGCAGCCTCTCCACCGTCTTCCATTCCTCCTTATTCGTCGATGTTTCCGTCCAACGATTAAAGCCACCTGCTGTGAGATCATATAAAGCCCATCGTTTTTCGGTCTGTCCGGTTTATTTCATCACCTGCAATGTCTACCAAATATTCTGCCCACAGCCATTTCAGATTTAATGGTGATACGATAGAGAGAATGCTTCTTCAATTTGTGTACATACTTAAATATAAATACAGGTATCTATGTTTTTTTTATAAAAATAAGGGACGAGACGAGCAGGACGTTCAGCTGATGGTAATTGGTACGCCCTTCCCATTACAATGCAGTGCTGCTCGAGATTATTGAAAAAAACCAAAAAATTCTGAGTGGCACTACAACTGCGCTCGTCACCTTGAGACATAAGATGTTAAGTCTCATTTGCCCACTAATTTCACTAGCTACAGCGCCCTTCATACCGAAACACAGTAATGCTTACACATTACTGCTTTACAGCAGAAATAGGCGCTGTTGTGGTACCCAAAATCTAGCCGGCATCCGGTGCAAAGGAGTCTCCCACTCGTATGTAATTACAATCAAACAACATACTAAAATGCATCGCAGTTTTGTTTTAGTAAATTCTATTTGAAAAATTTATATCCTCGTGCTGGTATATTGCGTTTACAGAATTGCTAATGACGAATCGATAGGTGAAGCGTAAACAGATTGATCACAAACGACACCGGTGTTACCCGCAGCCCTCAACGACATTGACAAAACGATTTCATTTATTTGAATCGAAATAGGGAAGTAACAGAGCTCGCAAAATGTTCAATATTTACAAAAGACGACGACGTAATTATTTTGTATTTATCCTATAAGTTATAATACTGTATATTTATAATTATTTTTATACTTCTTGTTACAATTTCATTTTGTTTCTTACATTTATTTAAATAACTAATTTATAAAAGCACAATTTTATCAATATATATCTGATATACAAAATGAGAATCTCACTTAATAACTGGATTAAGGGTCAGATACAGAAAGTAGCTATTTTGGGAACGGCATGCTAGGTGCGGAAGTTCCTCAGTCTGTTGCCTTAACCACCGCCAGAATTTTCGCGAACTTACCCAGGCGGGACTTTTTTTTTTATTTATTTAGATTCACCAGTAGTAATTATCATTTATTATCAACAATATTACATTTATAATTATGGTAAGTTACATAATACTAATATATAAAATTCTCGTGTCATGGTGTTAAACTTTGAACTCCTCCGAAATGGCTTGACCGATTCTCATACTTTGAGTGCATATTGGATAGGTCTGAGAATCGGACAACATCTATTTTTCATCCCCCTAAATGTTAAGGGTTGTATTTTTTTTTAAATTTGTCTGATTATGAGTCAGCATTAAAAAATACATACAACTTCAAATTTTTACCTATCTACGGTCAACAGTTACTTTTGTATCGCGATTTTAATATCGGCAATACAACGTTTGCTGGGTCCGCTAGTAGTTATATAAAATAAGTATAAGTTATAAAACAAACATTCAATGGTGTAATGAAATTACCGAACAAGTCAAACTTAACAAATCAAAAATACACATTAACAAGTCTTTAGGAGTACGATGCCAAAAAAATACACAAAAATACCTAATTTTAAAGAAATGGCAACCGATTGAATGATCAAAGGAGCAAAAATTTAGAAAAAATCTAAAAGTATGCATCATTTTTACACTGTTGGTATAACTGACGTAAAAACTAGATTTTATTGTAGCCTGACATCGGGGTTACCTCCACTTATCGGATTATCCATTATTTACGACAGACCCTGTATATAAACTAGCTGACCCAGCAAACGTTGTATTGCCGATAATAAAATCGCGATACAAAAGTAACTGTTGATCGTAGATGGGTGAAAATTTGAAGTTGTATGTATTTTTAATGCTGACTCATAATCAAACAAATTTCAAAAAAATGTCAAAAAAAATTAAATAAAAAATTTGGCGTGGACCACCCTTAACATTTAGGGAGATGAAAAATAGATGTTGTCCAATTCTCAGACCTACCCAATATGCACTCAAAATTTCATGAGAAGGTTTCATCGGTCAAGCCGTTTCGAAGGAGTTTAACTACAAATACCGCGACATGAGAATTTTATATATTAAGATTGTGGCCACGCCCGCCTCCATTAAGGCAGGTATTTGTATACTTTTAAAATAAAAGGCAATATATCTCGAAGATCTAATATCAAGGCAATAAATAATGGAAAACCAGATGAGATTACGTAGGATTACGGTAACAAGGGTCCGCTTTCTCAATTATTGTTTATTCTATCGTCCGATTTGAATTATTTATTAGGCTTAATTATTTCATTTGGTCAGTGATCAATTTACTGTTGGTTACGGTGATTCAAACTTGCATTATTCATTACTATTACAAAATGGTTGTATTACTAAATAGTGTTATTACAAAATTAAAAAATTGGAAATACTTTGTTTTTCGCCCAGACAAAGGAAAAGGGCTACCCTCCGGGATAACGATGGGAGGGAGGTGGTGAATACTTATGCATACCAACGCAGCTTAAGTTTGCGTTGGTTATGTGGGACTCACGTAAAACCTAAGTGCCCACCCACTAAACACCATCTGAGGTTGGCTTTGGGCAAGTGCCCTCTAAGGCCGCGTATCCACCTGTGCAGAGTGAGAGTGCCTGTGTGAGTTCTTGCAATATTGTTTAGTGTTAAGTAAATAGTGTTGTTACAAAATTAAAATTATCTATTAAAAACCTTAATAATATAATAAAACTAGGTAAACAATTGGAAATACTTGTTACGAATTGTGACTAATTAATATTATTACGAATTACGATTGCCCGTGCTTACGTATGGGGCTGAGACTTGGGTGCCATAAAGGGCAATTGAGATAAAACTGGTAGGAGTTACACTGAGAGACCGTAAAAGAAACGAATGGGTCAGAGAGCAAAGCAAAGTGAGAGATGTATCCAAACGTGTTGCGAATTGAAATGAGAGTGGGCTGGCGATGTGGCCCGCAAGCATAGCTCGTGTTGCAAGGCAGTGGTACGACGATATCAAAAGACTGGCGGGAACAAATTGGTTGGAAACAGCTCAAGACCGGAAAAGATGGCATAGGCTGAAGGAGGCCTACACCTTAGAGGTTGAGAGCGGCTAAAGAAGAAGAAGAAGAAGAGAAAATCGGGTTATATGGAAATACGCATTTGAAGCGTCTTCCTATAAAGCAGAACCACTCAACCGAGCTAATCTCCCCTAGATTAGCTGTAAATGTACAATCAGAATCCAAACGGATGTAGTTATTGAAAAACATAGATGATGTATTGCATCCAATTATTGAAATACATTAATTTTTTAAAGGGTTACGGTCATTAATAAAAATATCAATGATATTAATAAAGGCTTCTTTAAGGGTAAGTACGGCTCTAGTCGACTGAAGAACCCAGTTGTACTATATAGTAGAGATAGAACCGATAGACACGTACACTATTGACTATAGAATTGTTCTATTAACTTCGCCTTGAAGAAGTTCTCTCATCAATGAAAATGTCTCAAGTGTACATTTTCAAGTAAGAAGGATGTTCTGAAGACAAAGAAAATAACGTTCCGAACTTAGATTAAGAATTAGTCTCCGCTGCGCTCCAACTAGATACTGCACTAAATAGCTTTTTTATTACGGCAACTATAAGAAGAAGCTCGTATCACTCGTATCATCTTCAAACTCAAAGGCATCTTTCAAATTTTGTTACATACGCTTCGTGTTATTATACATTAAAATTTATAAAATACAATATACTTACTGATGATATGATCCCAGTGTCTTTCTTATTTCTTGAAGTATTCTTTTTAGAAACTTTTACTACGCAAGCCGTCATTTTAGTTTCAATTATCAGCAAACTTTAACAGAACATGTGAACTGTCAACTTCACACATCGAGACTGGATCGAGTACGCCCACTTGGCCGTAGCATTAGTTGCCGCACTTTGCGCCTACGCCTGCGGTATCTAGTTTGAGCGCAGCTGAGACCAATCCTTAATCTAAGGTTCGAAAATTCCGTTACATACACAGATACAGAGAATACGGTGTAATGTACGGGTGGGAGGCTCCTTTGCACAGGAAGCCGGCTAGATTATGGGTACCACAACGGCGCCTATTTCTGCCGTAAGCAGTAATGTGTAAGCATTACTGTGTTTCGGTCTGAAGGTTGCCGTAGCTAGTGAAATTACTGGGCAAATGAGGCTTAACATCTTATGTCTCAAGGTGACGAGCGCAATTGTAGTGCCGCTCAGAATTTTTGGGTTTTTTGAGAAACCTGAGCGGCACTGCATTGTAATGGGCATGGCGTATCAATTACCATCAGCTGAACGTCCTGCTCGTCATGTCCCTTATTATCATAAAAAAAAATACGAATCTAATGCAAAGCACGTAAGATACTTATTATTCCGAATAAACCCCATTTAATATAATCATCTTTCATGCAAAACTGATGCTAATAATCACTGTTTTGTCACGTTTTTGCTTACGTCAATTAAATGGAACAAATACTAATTTGGTTATTCATCGAGTAACGTTCGTAATTAACAAGAAATAGTAATATATATTTATGCGTTATACGCAGTGTACGTTTTCGCCTCACTTCCTGAAGCTACTGTGATCAATTTCAAAATTAAATTATAGTTTAACAACACCAGTGAGAGGCTCCTTTGCACCGGATGCCGGCAAGAGTTTGGGTACCAAACACGGCGCCCTTTTTCTGCCGTGAAACAGTAATCTGTAAGCATTACTCTGTTTCGGTCTGAAGGGCGCCGTAGCTTCTGAAATTACTGGGCAAATGCGACTTTACATCTTATGTCTCAAACGCGAGCGCAGTTGTAGTGCCGCACAGAATTTTTTTTAGAGTAATTAATACGGTGAAAATGCGTGTATACGTCCGCATTAAATTCATTAATGATTCCAAGTTCATTATCCGTCGAATTATATTTTAATGTAAATTAACAAATATGTCAAACATATCAAACTTGAATTGTTTATTGTAAACTGTAAATAAAATATTTATATTCTAGGAAATAAGATCAAAAGTTGTTTTTTTTATAACAAATTCTAATACCTACCACCTACAAAAAATTTACAAACAAGCTAACGTCAACATAATTACTGTAAAATTAAATAACGTTACAAAACTTTTAGAAGAAACAAACTCTAAGCTTCCAAGAATAAATTACGAATAATGACCCACCTGTCACTGTCAACTAGTCTGGCCGTAAATACTGTTACATAAAAACTTTTTCAACATTTTTAATTATTTTGAAATTGGAACACGTATATTATTTTAAAAACTGATTTCGATTTTGCGCCATTTCACATATTTTTTCGAGTTCATTATGAAATTGCAATATGGAATGGGGTGTTAAAGAAAATAGGATTGCCGTGATCGCCTTGCACAAAGTGAATATGGAGCCGTCGATCATATTCCAGACACTTCAAAAGCTTGGTATCATCCGTATGTTAGTATATCGTACTATCAACAGATACAGCAACACTTTGTCCGTCGAAGACCAGAAGAGATTTAGGCGGCCGCGTGTTGTTAGAACTACAAAGGCTGTTAATGCTGTTAAAGCCAGAATTCGTCGAAACCCCATTAGGAAGCAAAAAATCTTATCGCGAGAAATGAAGATGCCGGCTAGGACTCTGTCGCGTATTATAAAACAAGACCTGAAGCTCAGTGCTTATCGCCGATATATCTACAGGACATGCCCTTAATCAACCTTTACAATAAAAGAGAGTGGATCGAGCAAAACGGCTTCTGTCGCGATACGCAGGTGAAACGCAAAGAAATATCGTCTTTACCAATGAAAAAATTTTCACGATTGAAGAACACTACAATAAGCAAAATGATAAAGTGTACGCTCACAGTTCTAAAGAAGCTGCTCAAGTTGTCGGAAAGGTACAACGTGGTCATCATCCTGCGTCAGAGATGGTTTGGTGGGGCGTATCTTATCAAGGAGTCACAAAACTACATTTTTGTGAGAAAGGAGTGAAAACTTCAGCCAATGTGTATCAAGGATACAGTCTTGCATCATGATGTGAAACCTCTCAGCAATACACTTTTTAAAAATATACCGTGGACTTTTCAGCAGGTCTCTGCACCTGATCACAAAGCACGAACTACCCCTAAGCCTGGGTTGAAACCAACGTTCCGGACTTTAATAGAGTTGACGACTGTCCCTAATCTAACCCAGACCTTAACCCTTTAGACTTCAAACTATGGTCAGTTTTAGAGGACATGGCCTGCTCTAAACGACACGACGACATTGATCTCTTAAAAAATCTTTTGAGCAAGCAGTGGCGAAATTTTCCCGGGAAACAGTGCGTTAATCCATAGATTCGTGGCTAAACAGATTAAAGGCCTGCATAAAAGCTAAGGGTGTCCATTTCGAATAGAATATTTTTTTATTTTTGCTGAGACGTTAATAAATATGTGGGTAAATTTTTTATTAATATTACATTACTTCATGTAAAAAAAAGCATTTTCATTTGTAACAGAACTTATGGCTGGACTAGGTAGTATGCAACACAATCGTCTCTACGTAATACGCGCTAGCTAACCGTCACTAATCTTCTTATTTGTACGAATCAATATCAATAAGCGATCAATGATCACCACACACTGTTCACATACATCATCATTAAGTGATCTGCAGTCGTGAGAAACACTTAAGCGGTACTTTTATCCCGCAAACTATAATCTATTCATTCGTTGAAAGGAAGCACTCGACCCATCACTGAAACAGGAAAACGTCCACGTACTCTGATGAATAATTGAGGAGCTCTTTCCCAAGAGCAATAAAAATTAACTTGCAAACGACAACAATGGCTAACTCAAACATTTACTGAACTAGTAAACCACCCAGATTTTGCTCACTTAAACAAATCCTTTTTGTTAAGATCGTTTCGAAACAATTTGTCATCTGGAATTAATAACATAAAAATTTTGAAAACAAAATTATAAGAACGATACGCGACTGGAACCCGCAACTTCTTGCCAACCTTTTACCTAACCTAACCAACCTAAAATTTTTTTGTGTAATTAATTCCAGAAGTGAGGGTTACCACTTTAAAAAGACATACAAGATTTATCAACGATACGTCACTCGAACAGTTATCTCAGTTGGAAGAGCGCTCGCTTGGAACGCGAGAGGTCGCGGGTTCTTTTGTTTTCAATTTTTATTTGTGAAAAGTAATATTGACAGAACAAATAGACACTGGACAGATCACCTTTCTCAGACTGCTGGCAAGGTCTGGCTACACTTGACGAAGGACAGGACGAGGTATATTATATAAAAATTCAAAATATTAACCTCAATTACAACTAGACAATAAGACCTACTTCTAATTTGAAAAATTCGTATTATTTATTGTAAACTTGTAGAAATTGAAACAATACGATCACTTGAACTTAGTTCAGATAGTTCAAGGTTGTCCTTGCTAAATATGTTAAGGAATTCAAAACCTTCACGCATTTAAATAGTTTCAGAGTAATATTTTCATGCAAACGTACAAAAATATATAGGTACGTACAATAATATATTATTCTTGCTTCGCTCCCAAAAAAATTGGACTATCTTAGAATCTTCGATTCTTCTTCGTTTAGCATCAAAACTGAAAAGTTTGGTTAGGGCTCGTGTAGAATCTATTATTGTATTAAAATACTTGTAAAATATGGTACTTATATTCAATTTTTTATGTACAAAAGATCAATTTTTTTAAACATAATGTCAAATAAAGTACTTATAGAAGATAAATAGAAAATGCTGGGGTTTAAACATACCAAATAATTCAAAGAGAGATTAAATTAAAATAAATTTTATTCAAATAGACTTTAAGTAAACACTTTTTAACCGCTCTGATAAATATTTAATTTAAATTACTGAATATATCAATCAATGGAGTAGCTTGGATGAGGGCAGCGCAAGACCAATCGTTATGGAGATCTTTGGGGGGAGACTTTTCTCCAGCAGTGGACGTCTTCCGGCTGAAATGGAAATGGACTGAATATATATAGGAAATAGAAGAGCTCGTGAGAAGACCATACAAGAAACTCAACGACCACTCTTTTAAATCAAAGACGAGAGTACTGTGGACCAACGTGGCCGGACCTGCTCTATGTAGTGCTTGAAGTATTGCATCGTCCTTTATATGACCCAATTTCTTCGAAGCAGTATTGGCAATCCCTCGAGATTTCGATGGTAAGCATTCCGTTAGAGTATTCTGAAAAGAAGTATTGGACTGTCATCGACATTACAATGCATGTTGAAGAATCCAACATATCAATAATATGTAGGAGAAACAGTGTTGGAGATAGCACTCACCCTTGGGGAACACCAGTGTTCAAGTGAAAAGGGTTGGAGGAGCAACCATCGACAATCGATCTGTATGCTGCATCCTGTGAGAAAGCTGGTGATCCACTTGTCGGCAGAGGACTGCCAGCTATCGGGTCATGTAATCAACAGAAGATCTAATAATGTGGCATGTGGCTATCCACGTCAGGGAGCCACGTAGCTGAAGTGGTGCAAATTTATAAATCGCTCTGCATTTTCTATGTGCTCCACCCAAGCCATTCGGTATTATGCCCGTCGACTGCAATAGTCAACATGAAGCGAGAGGCAGAGTGTTGATACCTTGCTTACTCAATGATAATTCAGTGGTAAGTGGTACCATGCCCTCCCCAGAAAACATAGCAGATCTGGACTAGGTCAGAATGTGGTACTAAGTAAATCCAGTTCGAGCTATCATCGTAGGAAATTACTCTTCCAAATCAACGAGTCTTTAAATGTCTCTTATGACACACTTGGTTTTTACTCCTCAGGGTTTTTACCCTGAAAGACATACGATACGCCATTTTGATTTGCAGGTGAGGTTTATCTTGTTAACAAATTTGTTGAAAAGATTTGAAACATTATAAGTATACGAATTCGTGAGTTCCGATTTGCTTTCTTAACGGCAAGTCAATTTTGATTGACAGAAATTGTAGGCATGTAGGTACCTTCTGCTTATATACATACCATTAAAGATACTATTTAGAAAAAGCTATGAGTTTTTTCAAAACACATAATTATTATGAAATTTTAAGATTTATACTTCGTTTACGTTATCAATATAAAACATTTTGTTGTATAAGTTGAGGAGAACGGAAATCTTTAAAACGAATAGAAATGTAACAATGGCGAACATGATTCGCTCTGGACAAAACTTTAAAATAAAAGTTTGTAACTTACAAGTTAGACCAGAAGTTGACAGCTTAACACCTGCTTTATGCTTTCAGCACTTCTTACTTTCTAGGTCCATAGCGAGACATATTATCAACAATAATTCATATTATTTCTACTTTTTCTATACTTTTTGGAGTTGGAGAGTTGTATATTAAATGAGACTGAGCCTTCACGTTATACGTATACGCTATGTAACCCTAGTTCGAGTATAGTCGGCTTAAAATTTATTAAAGGCGCCTATTTCTGCCGTGAAGCAGTAATGTGTAAGCATTACTGCATTTCGGTCTGAAGAGCGCCGTAGCTAGTGTAATTACTGAGCAAATGAGACTTAACATCTTAAGTCTCAAGGTGATGAGCGCAATTTTAGTGCCACTCAGAATTTTTGGTGTTTTAAAGAATCCTGAGCGGCACTGCGTTGGCAGGTAATGGGCAGGTCGTATCAGTAACAATCAGCTCCGACTCCGTCGACCCCCACGTCACGTTCGGTGATCGTTTATAATACCTTAGAATAGGATTCAAAGCTTGATATAGTTAAATCAATATTAATATATTTCAGTTTTAAATAAAAAATAAGGAAAATAAGTTTAAAATTAAGTATTCAATTAGACAAGTTAGGTAAATGATCACATACCACACTCTCCTGCAACAAAGTTAACGGCCTTTTACAGAGTGTACGCGCTATTTTTGAAGATGAAGGTGGCGCTGTAGAGGAAAACCACACAACCAGATAGTGAGGGTGAAATCTTAGTTTCAAAGTAAATCTTGATACAAGAAACAATGAAGATAATATGTATCATTCGAGCCGTTCACAGAATACTTTGATACCACGACAATTTGAGCAGCTCTGCATTTGACGAGGTCAAGTTTCTTTTTTATGAAAATAAAGGACTGGCTGATATTAATTGATACACCCTGCCCATATGCCAATGCAGTGCCGCTCAAGATTATAAAAAAAAAAAACAAAAATTCTGAGCGGCACTACAACAGCGCACGTGACTTTGAAACATAAGATGTTAAGTCTCATTTCCCCAGTAATTTCACTAGCTACGGCGCCCTTCAGACCAAAACACAGTAATGCTCACACATTACTGCTTCACGGCAGAAATAGGTGCCATTGTGGTGCCCATAATATAGCCGGCATCCGGTGCAAAGGAGGCCTTCCTCTGGGGAAACATACATAGTTGTTGACACGTCTTGTAATACTATTTTTTTGGATTGACACCTGTCTCATTGGTGCGTCCTGGCTTAGTCATAGTGATGGTACGTAGGTATTGTGGTCCAATCCCATCAATCGTGACAAAATAGCTATCTCTTGCTGTCCATACACAGTGATGATGGAGTTCTGCGGAACTGAGTGGAGGAAGTCCCGTGAGTAGCCTCCACGTGGGTAATGATCACGTGTCTCTGCCTCGGCGGGGTACAGACGAGGTTCTGTTCGTCTCCTCAAGGGGACGAAGGGTGTGGAGGACCCAGTGGATAGTATCAATCCACTAGCCATTCATCTCGAACTCCTGATATACTGCATAATAACCAGCTGGGCTTGTGAAAAATCATAATAAACAAAGGTTTCACAAATTAAATTTATGAACGATGCGGCACTCGAATACCTCTCGCGTTCCATGCGAGTGTTCTTCATTTCAGTTCTTCGTTCATAAATTTAATTTGTATTCATGATACAACTCTCAGGTTGTGTATAGATTTTTTGTTAACATAGATTGTAAGTTATTAATGCCTAGGTCTCCAATTAAGTTCTTCGGCCGCACATTTGGCTTTATTCAAATGCTAATACCATTTCTAGTCAATATTATAGAACCCTTTACATAATTTCATTGTTATCCAAGTAATATAGTCGACCGTTAGGTCACGGGTTTCTTTCGACGGGGCTGAAAACATCTAATTAACAAACAATGTATATTAAACCGTGGATGTTGCAGTTAGAATCACTGTTTAGGCATTTACGAAAATAGTCATAATTGTAAATGTAGTATAGCAAAAAGCCGAATTGCCAGTGTGCATCTTTAGTGACACTTGGTCTATTTCGATATTGGTAGTGTTGTGCAACCAAGCAAAATCTTATTGTTGATAAGTTTTATATTTAAAACATGTTGAAGTAATATAAAATGAAATATAATTGCCATTGCTCGTGGCGGTGTCTAGGGAGGGGTCGTTACCTTCCCTAAACTACGTGCAAGGGCAGCCGATGGTTGGTGAGTACGTCATGCTCTTGAACTTAAGATGTTTTATGATTTTTTTCTTAAATAAAACATTCGAAACATCTAATTATTTTTGTATTTTTTTTATAAATGTATGCTTATACTTTATTATATTTTGTTAAATGATAAAGTTGTAAAAATTTATTAAATGAAGATATATTTATTTGTTTAGAACTCATTTCTTGTTGATATCAGTTTTTATTATTTGATTGATTTAAAAAACACGTACGTGCTCGAGGGATTCCCATAAGGAAAGACATTCCTCTTGCCTTTACTTCTCGGCGTATTATTTGATATGGATATTTCCGTTAATTATATTTTTAACTTTTCATCTATTAAAGAGAAAGCGTTTATATATTATTTACAGCACATTCTTTTATTATAACAACAGGCAAAACGAAAGAATAGAATAAGAAAATAATATTCTGTCTCTCTGTAATGAGTAAGTATATTTTATTTTTCATTTCTGTAACTTTATTTAGTTAAAAAATTAGGAAAACTATAAATTAATTCATTGACAAAAAAGTATAAAATTTCTACAGAATTTCAAAAATTTTATTGGAAAATAATATTAAAAGAAAAAACAAAAAATATTCACGATATCACTCCGCAGATTACACCACAGCAAGGTTTCACAATCTTGCAGTTGCTAGACTAATTAGGCTTCACAGGAACTACAATAATCCAAACTACGTAGAAACAGATAAAAAAAAGGAATAAATTACTTTATAGCCCGGTCGCATAACTGTACAATATATAATTATATATTTTGTTAATATTTATCCTGCAGACATGGCACGTACACGTTATTCTTATATTCATGGAAACCTACCAGGTGCTAAAATTTCGATTCACCTACTCTAATTATATGAAACATTTACTTTTCGTTAAGAAGTCTTTCAACAGATATTATATTATAATCTCTCATCTCATCGCTCGGATTTAATCATTATAATATGTTTTCCAAATGGTTCAAACCATTGGATATTTCCATCCAAACTTGAAACTTTTCTATTTTGTCAATATATTAAGTGATATAGATTAAAAGTTGAACAGTTTAAAATTATTCCAAATTTGCAGCGGACTACAACACAACGAAACTGATTTGCTCTATACAGCTGCTCCATTTTATGCTTCATAACTTTTCTAACATTATTAACTGAAAACCATGAAGCTTGGTCGCTGGACTAATTATTATGTTTAAATTTAACAAAAAGGCTTATTTTTATTATTATTACTAGCTAAAAAAATTTCGTGCGCACAAAGTACGCATGTCAGAAGTGAAACCTGCATTGTGAATGAACCTCTTAGCTGCATATGGAGTCCTGGTACATGCTGCTAGTATGACACGTCATGATTTTTACCGCTACGAAAGACATTACTATCACCGCTGCCATATTTAATGTTCTCCTTCCGTCTATGTTGTACTACGTCGTGCGCATGACGTCAGAATATAGGTATACTCGCGACATACATAAGACAATCTCTTCTTAAACTATGATAGCCTGGTACCAAAACATATATATGTTTTATACTTCCATTCTCACTTTTTCCCACGCTAAATCGTGTCTACTGTCTCGCTTTTTCGTTTCATCGACTTTCAAATTACAACGATGCTAAGGAAGTCTTCACTTCCAAAATAACATTATATCTGATATCATGCAGATTATTCTCAATATAAAGTGTCAAGTAAATTGCACATTTGACAAACTACATATAGTGCTTAAAACGACCTACTCATAGCTCGCAAATTGGAGAAACATTAAAACAATCCCACACAGAATAATTCCTTCTATAGATTCGATAGCCTTGATTTTTAGCGTCTTACTCAGGATTTCTAGTCAGAACTGCGTAGTCCTTATCTCACTCATTTTTGTCTCGGGTCCGTAATTAGTGTGACAGAAATATTAATTAAGAATTCTTCAATCTTAGAAAGGCCTCAGCTAATGTTACCTATAAGGCACTTCACATTATATATTTTTTTATGACATTAAGAGACGAGACGAGCAGCATGTTCAGTGCTGCTCAGGATTCTTGAAAAACCTAAAACTTTCAGCGGCACTACAATTGCGCTCTTCACCTTAAGACATAATATGTTAAGTCTCATTTGCCCAGTTATTTCACTAGCTACTGTGTCCTTAAGATCGAAACACAATAATGCTGACAAATTATTGCTTAACGGCAGAAAAGGCGCCTTTGTGGTACCCATAACCCGGCATCCTGTGCAAAGGAGCCTCCCATTTCCCCCCTTAAAATCCTTAACAATTCAAATTATTATCCTTGCGACTGTTATAATATTATTAGAATGGTTCACAATATGAGAAGCATTTACGAATAAACATTTTATTAAATGTTCACAATATGGTTACGGCTTACCGACAAAATTTTAATACAGAATTTTTGTGGACTTCTCAAACTTAGTTCCGCTTCCGTGATATCCTTATATTGAATACCGTCTCTTATTAAAAATTACTTCAATGTTTGAGATGCGGTAATGATGTATATATATATATATATATATACTACGTTATTATTTCAGCTATATATAACTTATGTTACCTATACCAAACCACTCAGAAAGTCTTGTCAAAAAAAGTTTTTATGTATGAGGCACTGGCTACTAGTAATTATTTGAAAATATGTGATTATAAACGATTAAAAATATCTGTACCCGTTCGAATTTCAAATTCCCCTCCAAATTTTTTGAGAGCTACATTGAATTATCGTGACTTATTAAATAATTGATCCAAGGATGTAAATACTGCGTAATTAGAGACGGGACTGCCTAAGTAAGATTTGAAAAATAGTTTACTATGAAATGTGCAGGGATTTGACATAAGCCATGGCGATTAGCGAAAAAGTATTATCCGACTAGGTTTGAAAGCGAACAGTTGCTTAAAACGTAGTGGATGGGGCCTCTCCATTTTTACACGATTATAGCCGCCATCGCCAATCTATCAATGACTGCATGTTTCATACAATCGAGTGAATTGCTTTTTTCTTAGAGAGTTTCGCTAGGCTGAATGGATCTGCGTCGGTAATATTTTCGTGGGATGATTTTTTACGATTTCAAATGTGGCCTTAAACCAGGAGAGCTGTTTAATTGACTTCAAATGACGTTTATGGATGAAAGCCCTTCTAATACAACCATCTACCGTTGGCATAACGAATTTAAGCGCTGTCGTCTATCGTTGGGGAATGAGGAAAGAAATGGTCGTCCTTCGACGGCTTGCCGAGACTACTTGTACTAGTACTAGCTGTGAAAAATTTAATTAAAAATACAAACAAACAAGATACCTACTGTTAGGAGATACTAAGAAATTCAGCAAATATTGCAGATTGGATCGAGATTCTCAGAAACTGGCCCCTGTGGGTTAGTGCCGTGACATGATCAATAGCTTCGAAGCAGACTTTGTCTCGTTTCCGACATTGTGACAGGTGACAAATTCTGGTAAAAAAGATCCCGAAGCAAAGCCTCAGTCGACATTTTGCTGTTTGAAAACCAAAGCTTACCAAACTGAAGCGATAGAGAATCGCTGGAAAAATTATTATGATTGCTAGTTTATTGCCTAAAAAGCCATTTGTTTCCGAAGCGGTAGTAGTATCAAGTATATTAGAACTGATATGATAAAAAATTCTAAACGAAACAATTTTGAGAAAATAAATGCCTTTTATGCCTTTATTCACTATGACGGGGTATTCAGCGTCGATTCCTTTACAAAATCAAAGCATTAATGCTGATAGGTGACCGAATACCGGGCTCCGCGGGATCTTTGTGTTACAGAAGAAGACTATTCGCGCTATTTATAAGAAAAACACATTATTATGTTCAATTTGTTTGTCAGTCATTTGCGATTGCAAATGTTTTGCCTGTGTCGATTATTTGCACGTGAATGTAGTGTTTATTAATAATAAATCCTGGCAAAGCTCTTGTAATTCCAACTAAGCAGCAAAAGATGAGCAGAGATGATCACAAATACCTCATACAAATGTTATTCTTTAATAAAAATATTATTTAAATTAAGGCCTCTCAAACTTATGTAAACATCAGATATTTAATGTTCGTTTCGTCAACAGAACACGTTTTCCGTATAACTTATGAACAAAATTGAGACGCAATTTAAAGTTCCCAACTGAAATTAATACTCCTGGATTTGTCGTGAGCTACGTGACTGTGGAACCAAGAGTCGGTTTAACTTCTACGGTACACATCAAACAGGCCAAACGTCAGTGTCAGGCATAAAAGTTGTGGATTACGCGTGAGGATGTTTACAGGCAACGACCCGGTAGCGACACGACTTGTTAATTTTATGTGAGAATAGCTAAACCAGACGAGAAGTATGAATTGTTATACCATTGTTATCAGGAGTATGAGCGTGTTAATGTGTAAACTATTCAAATAATTATTTTCAAGTTGAAGCCATAAATATAGACAACCTTTATTTTATAAGGATTTTCGATATGACTGTCAATATTAGATCGGTTGAATGTTACTGATTTCCACTACTTTCAGTGTTAGGACGGTGTTTATTGAGAGGCGCAAATTTGTCAAGAAAAAAAATGCGTTCGTACAAAGTACACATGTCAGAAGTGAAACCTGCATTGTACATGAACCTCTAAGCTGCATATTAAATCCTGGTACATGTTGCTAGAATGGCACATGGTGTCAACTGCTATGAAAGACATTACTATCACCGCTACTATATTTATGTTCTCCTGGTGTAGTGAATATAATAAGGTATACTCGCGTCATACATAAGACAATATATCTTCTTCACCTATGATCGCTTGGTACCAAAACACTGTATAATGCTTCCTATCTCATTTTCTTCCACGTTAAATCTTGTGAAATTATGAGTCTGTCTCTTTTTAGTGTCGCGCATTTTCGTTTCATCAACTTTCAAATCACAACGATTGTAAAGAAGTTTTCAAATCCATAAAATATGTCAATATTCATATATAGTAATATACTTTATAGTAATCAAAACATAGGGCAGAAAGAGATTAATGCAAATCACTGAATGTAAGGTTAGATATCTGAAATTTTTTGAAATGCACCATGCTCATACGAAGGAGTCACGGTTGTTTTGACCCCTAGTAACTTCATAGTGGTTCAAACGAGGAATATTTTTTGTGATACAACTTATAATACACTACAATGCTTATATATTATATTAAAAGAAAATTATAAAATATATAATGAATTATAAAGTATCAAACATGTTATAACTGTGAATATCACGTGACTTAAAAGAGTCCTAATGGATATACAGTAACAGTAACTTATGTTTCTTTACACTTACATGCAAATGACAAAAGCTGTTTTTTTTTTATATGACAGCAAGGGACGTTTATAAAACCAATAATTTTAAGTGGCACTACAACTGCGCTTGTAACCTTGAGACAAGATGTTAAGTCTCATTTGCCTTGTAATTTCAGACCGAAACACAGTAATGCTTATTACTGCTTCACGAAAGAAATAGGCGCCGTTGTACCCATAATCTAGCCGGCATGCTGTGCAAAAGGAGCCTCCCACTGGTAAATCTTAAGTTAATCCCACTGGTGTCTTTGTTCTTATTGTTTTGCTCACGCCATTTTTATATCATGGTGTCCGATACGGTTTTTTTGCTGGTTTTGTAAGTATTTTAAAACGCATCGTTATTTTCATTAAATAATAACCTTAGACTTTACTCAATCAATTCAATGATATAAAGATTAACGGCCTTACAAATAAAATTGGCATAAAGTAATAACCAAGAATATGTAAAATGTTTACAAATACACATTTTGCTTACGAATGGTTTGTTCTGACGTATAACGTTTCCCGCGTTTATTTGCAAGGCAGCTTGTCATTAGGAAAACTTCAGAATTATCATTGTACTGACAGTGTTGTCAACGATATTGTAAACATTTTGCATTTTCTTTGTTTATCGTCAGTTATAACTTTATACAAAGTTTATTTGTAAGGCTGTTAGAGTCGTATTGGCGCCCTGATACTACCGACGATCATAACCACTCTGTGACACACGTAGCGACTAAACAGTCGGATCATGACATATCGTGTACCGTGGTACAAATTGAAGTTACCATATTATCTGTTGCTAAAAGTAAACAATAATCCATAAAGTTCTATCTGTTTAACGAAACTTACTGAACTAATATCTTATGCTTTTGACAGTTTACCTTCAAAGTAATATGTATATCTTTATTATCTATTTGCAGAAGCTTATAATTGGCATTTAGAATTTTGTTTACTTGGCTGATTTGTAAATGGTGCTGTAAGCTCCCCAAATAAAAAAAAATACGGGTTGCACTGAGGGAGTGCCGACAGAAATAAAAACTTGATCATTAACGTTGTGTATATTTGAATATTTTGGAATGGTAAGGGAATAATTTTGCACAAATTGCTTTATAGAACATTATAAAATTGCTAGCATTTATGTGGTTAAATACATTATTCATTTATTGCGCTATCGTAGACAAAATGACAATTTATGTTACTAAAAAATTTAACAATTCAGAACTGTTACAATTATTTTACATAAAAAGTTTATTTCTCAGAAAAATCGCAATCACAATGATTAAATCACTGGTCCAATTACCGTATGATGATATGTTGAAACAGCCGAACTATAATTAGTTAGAAGTATAAATCTTTCATCCATTTCAACGACTGTCTTATGAATTTTCGATCAGGCCACGTGTCCTGACGCAAGTTTAACATTTTATACCCATCCCAAGAAAGGTGCTCGCTGGTAAAAAAGTTACAACAACGAATACAAGAAGATATTGTAAAAATCACTTCAAACATTGCATTGATAGTGCCGGGTGATTCTACGCCGGAACTCGTATTAAAAAAATCATCTAATTTATTATACCTACCATCTTTGCTATTCAAGACAATTTCAACATGAACGCCTGTTCTATTCGTGAACTTTTTTCGAAGAAAATACGATCAGTAGTATAATAAATTCTTTTCATGCATTTTTTCTTGCACAGCTTCGATAGGCTCAATAAGTATAAATTTACTCAGATTTTACCAAAGTAAATTAAAAATTCAATCTACGGTCAATTATTCTATTAAGTCAAAATATTATACTGTTTAGGCTCTTTTGTAAGACATCAGACATAATCTTGCGAGAACATTCAGAAAGGACTTACAATGTTGCGAAAATTATTAGCAGCACGAAGACCTTTATCTAGCTTTCTAGCTGGAAGAAAGTATCTGAACAAAACTGATTTCTGTTACCCATACATGAACGAGCTACCTGTTCCCTGCGGTCCTTGGAATGAATATTTCAACGAGAGACAGAGATATTACAACCTTCACCTTTTTGCGGGAATTACATGGTTTTTCTTCTCATTCTGCCTGGCCCTGTACACAGGCAGCATCTACTTGAACTGGGGCCCACCAGCTCAACCTGGTCCTTCCAGCGACGCGGTGGACGAGTGTGAAAGAGTTTAGTATTAGTAGAGTTCACTAGCGAGAGTTATTAAAGTGATACTAATCAGCATGCTCGGATGCCGAAAACATGTCGCACCGCCAGCACCTACGCACATATCGGTAAAAAATTATGCAGTGCCGTTTATGCCTTCGCAAAGGATGTCTTCTCCGAGTTCTTTAGTTTTTAACATTACGTAATAAAAGAAAACGTTATTGGCGCCTGACATAGAAAATAATATAAATTGTCGAGTGTTTGTTACGGCTAAGGAACTTTTACAGGATGACAAAAGATTTTTATATTTGTACAGAATGAAAAAGAAACATATCGATAGCTCTTGAATAGTATTGCAATAACAAAACAAAATACAAGGTTAAGGGATACCGAGATGCGGTAAGTCCGATCTATGCCGCGCCACCACGCATGAAGAGCCAAATAGGAAAGCTCCATTGAAATAGAGGCTGCCCCGACAAGTCAGAAAAAGGGTCTTAATACCAACGATAAGTATCCTTTCGGAAAGTTGGAGTTTTGATCAGAAGAAATGTCACAATGAATTTCTTGTCACGTTACATAGTTTACACTAATATAAATCAAAAAAATTCACTATAGTTAATCAGGTCAGGTATACCAGTGGGAGGCTCCTTTGCACAGGATGCCGGCTAGATTATGGGTACCATAACGGCGCCTATTTCTGCCATTAAGCAGTAATGTGTAAGCATTACTGTGTTTCGGTCTGCAGGGCGCCGTAGCTAGTGAAATTACTGGGCAAATGAGACTTAACATCTTATGTCTCAAGATGACGAGCGCAGTTTTAGTGCCGCTCAGAACTTTTGGGGTTTTTCAAGAATCCTGAGCGACACTACATTGTAATGGGCAGGGTGCATCCATTACTATCAGCTGAACGTCCTGCTCGTCTCGTCCCTTATTTTCTTTAAAAAAAAGGTCAGCTTTAACTGATGCTGATGTACTTAGATCATTTATACGTCTAGATAGTCTATGAATATTGTAAAAACGTCGAAAAATTGACTTTAGAACTAACCTCTATTTTGAGCAATTCACGCACACTAACACCAACCCCCTTTCATTCATAATGGTCCGCTAACTTTAAACAGCCGCTAAGGAGTGTTTTTTCTCATTCTGACTTAGGTCAATAGAAGAAGACAGAGTAAGAATTAGCAATGCTTTAAGTTACCAGACTATTATGAATAAGGGGGTTAGTGTCATACAAGAAATACATGCAAGAAATTAGAAATACACTGGGATCACATATCATCAGTAAGTATTTTGTATTTTATTAATTTCAATGTTAAATAACACGAAGCGTATGTTACAAAATTTGAAAGATGCCATTGAGTGTCAAGATGCCACGCAAGCATCTAATAGTTGCCCTATTATTGCCCTGTTATACCTAACGATTTCAGATGCCAAAAAGTCTAAATAAACATATACATAGCTGCATTAGCTATTTCTAAGAATAACAATAATGTTGTCAGATACATTTTTGTCCCACTAGGTATATTTATACATTTTAATCCATTATTATCAGTGTCAGTAAGGGTGTACGAATACATTTATCGATGTCAGACTACTATTTCTAAGTAACGTACGATCCAGGCGTTCATGGTAAATGATACAGTCTCCTGGCGTAGTCTACGAGCGTACTGGTCACCTGGTGTTAAGTGATCATCGCCGCCCACATTCTCTTGCAACACCAGAGAAATCACAGGAGCGTTGCCGGCCTTTAATGAAGGTGTAGGCACTTTTTTTGATAGTACCCAAGGCGTATCGTCCCGGAAACACCGCATAAGGACGATCGTTCCACAGCTTTGTAGTACATGGAAGAAAGCTCCTTGAAAACCGCACTGTGGAGGACCGCCACACATCCAGATGGTGGGGATGATATCCTAATTTGTAGCGTGTCGTGCGAAGGTGAAATTCGGTGGCAGGTATCAGGTGAAACATCTCTTCGGAACACTGTTCGTGATACATGCAATAGAAGACAATGTATCGACGTCTCTACGCAACGCCAAGTGATCCAGCCGTTTAAAAAACACTGGGTCCCCGACAATTCAAGCTGCTCTTCGTTGCACGCGGTCAAATGGATCGAGCTGATACTTGGGTGTGCCAGACCAGAGATGTTTGAACATCTTGACAATTGAACAATTTATTTTCAATTGAATTGTTGTCAATAAAATTATAGAAACACCATTCTGAGCGGCATCGCTCGTTATTTTGGATCATAATATAGGGTTGTCTCATTAGCCCAGTAATTTCACTTCCTACAACGAACGCCCTTCAACTGAAACACAATCCTGCTTTACGACAGAAAAAGACTACGCCCTGGTCCCACCTGGCCGGAGCGCAGCGTAAAGAAGCCTCCCACAACAGTAATGACAGTTTTATTATTGACAATATTATTTTACAATAGTTTTACAACAAGATATATTACAGAACAACTGCCTCTTGTGTTTCTTATTTACTGTGTGTATGTTTGTGTGTGGGTGTGAAAGCGTATGTGTGTGGGTGTGAAAGGGTATGTGTGTGGTTAGTAGATAACCATATGTATATATTTTAAACAAATGAGTAAGGCACTGCTTTAGACTGGTGTAATTTAATAATTTCAGGCTTCAATTTATCCTTTTCTAACATGAAGATATCTAGAATATCATAGTTATTATTGTAATTATTTTGAATCCTGCAAATAATCGAGTTTTTATAATAGTTCGCTTTGGTACGTGGTGCAACCAGGAGTTTCGTATGACGTGTTATATATTGTGGTACATTAAACGATAGGGCACTTAATAATTCAGAACAGTTTGTATTGCCTGACAATAAAGAATGTAGAAACATCACATTTTGTTGGTTTCGGCGGAGTTGCAGTGGGTCTATATTAAAAAATCTACATGCTTCATCGTGTGACGTGTAGGGATGATATGCTTTGTAACATAAATATTTCAGGATTTTTTTTGTACGGTTGATTTTAACAATTTAAAATTGACTTAAACAATTTAAAATATATATTATCCTATAGACCATCAAAGTAGTAACACCCTGTATAATAATTTTTAAACAGAATGTTTTATAAACATCGACTACTTGACAGGAGCGTCCAGACGCGAAGTGGTGTCCGACCGGTGTCCACGAGTCTATTCCCGGTGATAACAATTTATAGTGACTTTTGTCATCATATACAATAACCAAGGTAAGTTATGACGTGTCGAACGAATTATGTTTTCTGAATGTGAAACCATTAAACTGACTTAGCCGTTGAGTTTTTAAATAAGAGTTATTGACCATACATTGTATGTAAATATATGTTTAATATAATCATGAAAATTTAGGTTTTATTTTATATTAATATGTTTAAATATTCAATCAGTTAACTGGCTACATACAAACTCTATTAAGTAATATAAGGTTGCTGTCAATTATTGTGAAATATATTTGGAAGAATTCTGTGAATTTAAAATATGATTTATTTGATCAATTAAATAAATTATTTAATATAAATTAAATTTAATATTTACTTTTTTATGTAATTTAAAAGTCATAATTAATATATTTAATGAACAGCACAGGACCATTTACGTAATATATATATAAAGTGTGTCCTGATGTTTGTTTCCAGTGAACTCCTAAACTAACCAACAGATTTTATTGGGGACTAGCTGACCCAGCAAACGTTGTGTTGCCATATAAAGTAAAAATTCAAAATTTAAAAATTTTGCACTCTTTGTCTTTGTAGAGGATAGATCGACATATTGGTTGTCAAATGTCAAATATTACGGTTAGGTTCAGAAATTTAATTTATGACAAAACTTAAGATTTATCAATCTACATAAAAAATATCTGATAGATAGTTAACAACTGTACTTAATCAACCAACTATTTTCTAGAATTAAGTTTATTTTTTACCTCCTGAGAATGTTAGAAAGATATAGAAATTCTAATAAGTTATTTATTTTGATCTATACTTCCAATTTGATATCTGAACGACGGGGGACACATAAAAGTAAAAAAAAAAATGTGTTTATTTAATCCCGAGCGTTTTCATATTTAAACCTTTCTATTTCACCTTTTAAACCTTCTCTGGACTCCCACAAATAATTCAAGACCATAATTAGCCAAATCGGTCCAGCCGTTCCAGAGTTTTAGCGAGACTAACGAACTTCATTTTTATATATATAGATTTTTACTTCATGGAGTGCAAACACTTGAGAGATATGATAGTTTTTTTTCGATTTGGGACTCATAATTATTTTTATTTACAAAATTTGCTTTGTATGGGCATATTTTCTATGAGAATTGACGCACGGTTTGACAGTACCACTGTGAAACAGTTTCATTATAACAACAGGGAGCATATTTTACGAAATAATTCTTGATGTTATGAAATATTATTGACAAATTCATAAAAAGCAGTATTTTATTTATTATGTACAGAACAAGTCTGTCGGGTCAGCTACTGTCATTATAAAATATTTTTTTTTTTTTTTTTTGTTTTTTATTACTGAGTACGATTAGATTAAATAATGTTTTTAGCTTTTTACCATGTTAAGGTACGCTATATCAATTTAACATCCTTATGAAATCTTTCCTAATGAAACAGGTTTAGATTATATTTTCCATGTGACAATTTTTGGATGTCTAATACAAATAGATACCTTATAACCTCTTTTTGACAACTTGTCCTGTAGTAGGTGTGTGTTTATGGTTTTCTATCAATTTAAGGTCATAAATATTTCTGTAAATAAGGACGGGTGAAATGAACACATTTCGAACTACAATTATTCGGCATTCTGTTTAAATAGGTAGAATTGATATGTAGAGTTCGGGAAGCCTATTACATGGAATTCGAGAGAAGATCATTGTGGAGAGAGATCATCATTCTAGATCAAAAGCCTTCCCCCTTATCTGTGATGTTTGATATGCATTAATAACTTAGATATACTGGAAGATGGTGATCAACCGTCTTCTATCGGTATACCAAGAACTCAGAGATCATAATGATTTTGGGGAGCAAATTATAGCGATGGGTTAAATCTAATCTGCTACTGCGCCTACGTCTGAGAGATGAAGAAAGGGATGTTCAGTCAACAGATATGCCTGAATTTGTGCGAAATATTGTGTGGATCAAATAACAATAATATAAGTTATAATAAGTATGTTCTGCTATTAGCTATTAGTAGTAAAGTCGAAATAACTTAATAGTAGCCTCTTCAGAAATCTCTCAAATGATCACGTAAGTCTTCCACACCCACGTAGCGACGGTCGGCAAGCTAGCTAAACATCCATTTTCTGTTTCACTCGCATGCATAACATAATCTTTCTCTTTCGTCCAATGACGTTCTATGCTGTACATATAAGGACATATCATTCGCAGTCGCAGATAGCGGAACGGCAAAAGTGTGCTTAAAGACAATATAAGCACACTGTTCTCCTTAATGGTGTGTCAACTGTCACTGTACGAATCGAACTTGAACTTAATAAATGTTATACATTGCTGCTTAGACACCAAGAATATTATAAACAACTGGAGAAAATGCGGCAATGTATACATTTAGCTGTCGAAGCTTATGTTTTGTCTATTTGTATAGAAAGTCATTGCTTTCGTCCCATAGAAAGATAAAAACCGGCGTCATCTGCGTAGCAGGTAAGGATAGGTAGTAAGGATCTAATTTAATCTGCCATTCTAATACAATATCATTTGTAGTCTCATGACACCACAATATCATAAATAATCCAGCAATTTTGCTTCACTACTTCTCATGTAAAGCTACATCTATAAAGAAAATATCTAAAACAGTACATAGTTTACGGTATAACTAATAGTCGCTACTTAGATATAGAATTGATCTACGCTGCACTCCAACTAGATACCGCAGGCGAAGTCGCAATGTGCGGCAACTAATACTATGCCCAAGTGGGCGCCCTCGAGCCAATCTCGGACACGTTGACGTGCCACATGTTCCGTTAAACTTTGCTAAATATTAAAACTAACATGCCGGGTTGCGTAGTGAAACTTCGTAAAAATAATACCTACGACAATAAATTACTATGATACTATCACATATCATCAGTAAGTATTTTATATTTTATTAATTTCAATATAAAATTACATGAAGCATATATTACAAAATTTGAAAGATGCCATTGAGTGTCCAAATGCCACGCACACAATCATCTAATAATCTAAAAATCTATTGTTCTTAGGTAGTGCGGTATCTAATTGGAGCGCAGCGGAGACCAATCCTTAATATGAGGCTTTATTATTTACGTGGAATTAAAATTAGCGTATCTGCGTACTTGTGACGTTTTTTTTTATTATAATTACGAAAATAGAGAATAAAACTACTTCAATATTGATTTATTTAGTATTTTAATAATAATTGTTAATACATTCACGTTATGTGGTACGAAATGCATGCACATAAATTAATTTAGTTTTTGACGACACTTATAAATATTTACTGAGGTCAGGGGGTTAAAGGAGTGGAAACTATTGTTATTTGAATTATAAAACCATTTGAATGTCAACTTAAATATATTCATGTGCGTAGAGGTAGTTACGTATATTCAATAATATGTATATATATTATAATCAATATTAATTAATTTTTTTATAAAATCAATGACACATTATCTACCTAATTTCAATGCAGTTTTACTACTTTATAGCTTTTACTACATGAACTCATGAATGAATCGTAATTTAGGCATAAATCACGGTGTACGGTAAGAAATCATATCTGATGAATTCACTGTATTTTTTCTATAAAAATACGAAGCAATTAGCAAATTAGAGTTATCTCTTTTTCGCTTGCGATAATTGCATTTACTATCCTTCTTTGACTTGTAATCGTAATGTAGTGTGCTAATTCAATGTTAAATTATTCATGTGTGCGTTAGTGTACCATTTTCACAACACTACTCAAGAAGAAAACTTCTCGAGTAGTGTTGTGACATTCAACTACTTGCAAGTTTTATGATTTTAAGTCTAAGGATGATGTCTTGGATTAAGGATTGGTCTCCGCTGCGCTCCAACTATACTATAGTGCACTACCTAAGAACAATAGCTTTATTATTGCGGCAACGATTAGATGCTTGTGTGCGTGGCATCTTGACACTCAATGGCATCTTTCAAATTTTGTTACATACGCTTCGTGTTATTTTACATTCAAATTCAAATATTTTTATTCAAAATAGGATGTGAAATCAATTATTGAAAACCAAAAAACTACCACCCATTCCAAAATGAATGCCTCAGACCTGAGAAGAATGGGCTCAACAAACTCCGCGGGCTTTTTTTTTCATCAAAAATATGTTTTACAATTATTAAAGTAACATTGTACAATTAAACTTATTATTTAATAGCCTGAGGGTGGTCGCTCCATTCCCAATCATTAAGAAAGTCATTTATTTTTTAACAATTCTTTTAAATAACATAATACTTTTGTTTTGAACATTTTCTGGGATCCTGTTGTAAAAGCATATACATCGCCCCACAAAAGACTTGCTAACTCGACTTAGTCGAGTAGTAGGCATTATAAGCTTATGTCTGTTTGTAATTAATAAAATACAAAATAATTACTGATGATTTGGGATCCTAGTGTCTTGATTATTTCTTGTAGTATTATTTTAACAAAGTTTTACTACGCAAACCGGCATTTTAGTTTCATTTAGTAGCAAGTTTAACAGACATCCCAGAAAATGTAGCTCACTATCAAACTACCTTCTAGAAATCCAAATGTTTTGAGTTTTCTTAGTGTTGATTCCGCCAATATTTGTCTTTTAAACAATTCGACACGTGTTTCGCCTCTACACAAGGCGTCTTCAGGACATGTTGACTCGCCAAAATCTGGCACGAGACCAGACAGTCTCAAAACATTTGGATTCTAGAAAATCAAAGAAAATGTAATAATTGAACGCTCACATAAACATGGGTGTCTCAACAATAAAGCCAGGCGATATAAACTCACTATTTTATACTCTCAGCCACTCTCAGCGCTCGTGAAATGCTGTTTTACCGTTTCACTCAATGGTCCTCATTTATTTTGATGCTGAGAGCGGAAAACGGAGGCGTGAAATATACACAACACATTTGGTTATGTTTTGATGTTGCTCGGAAATATTCTATACTAGCTGATGCCGGCGACTTCAGCCGTGTAGATAAAGGGTTTTTAAAAATAATAAGCGAGTTTGGAATTGTAGATTATCTCATGTCCTATTCCAGTTCCGGTTCCCGTTTTCGCTCCCGTTTCCAACATATTATATGAATCTTATTTCGAGGAAGATTACTATGGCAAACTAAACCTACTGTTGGTATAGATATAGCACTTGTATATTAAATTTGAGACAATCAACATTAAGCCATTCAAAAAGCAAAGAAAAGTGTTAAATTAACTTCTACCAAACTGGATCGATCATTTACGAAATTTGAAGACTTATAGAACGTTCATAGCGACCTGCACATACATACAACCATTTGTATAACATTATTTCCTATTAATCATGCTTATCTATATTTTATAAGGAGTGTTAATAAAAATGTAAAGGAAGGTATATATAAAAAGTAAATCACAAACACACATACACAACACACACACACACACACACACGCACTCCCACCAAACCACACACGCACAAATACCACGTCTTATTATAAATATTGTAAATCCATTATTACTAGTAAGTGCTACTATAGTATTATTATAACTAACTTAAGTTCTGTGGATATTGTGATGTTTTAAATAAAATATCCGGACAACCGAGCCTTGCTCGGATTTTTAAGAATGTACAAACTTGAATTTAAAAAAAAACTAATAGGACATCTGGATTCAAACCGGGTCTTCTGCTTTCCGGATCACCCAATGTCCCATCTGAGCTACTATAGTCTTGTATATAGTGTCGAAATTTACCTTTGTATTCTAAAGTTATTGTAGCTGTTTCTCATTAAAACGGATAAAACTACATTTTTTTAAATTGAAACCTAACTAGATCGATTTATCGCCCCCGAAACCCCCTATATACTAAATTTTATGAAAATCGTTGGAGCCGATTCCGAGATTCCAATTATGTATATATATATATATACAAGAATTGCTCATTTAAAGATATAAGATATATCTGTAACCTATCCATTTATTGGCCCCGTGACATTTCTTGAAGACTGAGTAGAATTGCGTACGCCGCCCTTCACGTGTAAACACGTCATGTAGTCATCATTATCTTCTGCGATCAAACGATATCAACGAGGTCCGTTTCAGTGCTTATGTTCCGTTCAGTGATAATAATAATTAACAGCATTAAGTCAAAGTCAAAGTCAAAAAATCTTTATTCACTGTAAAACTGAAGTTATTTAGTGCAAGTCAGCATGAAGTACAAAAGTTACAATAGCATACAAATGAGTATAACAATATTCATTAACAAAATTTAGAACATTAATTCCAACTATCTTTATCATTTAAATAATCTTTCACATTATAATAGGCCTTAGATGTCCATTTACTTTTTACGACACATTTAAATTTTTTAATAGGTAATATTTTAATTTCATTTGGGAGATCTAGCAATTTTACGGAGCCTAGTAGATGGAATTGCGAGTTTATGTTTGTTTCGAGTATTGACACTGTTTACATCACTATTCTTTTTAAATTGGCTAATATGTTTATGAGCGTATAGGAGGTTCTCGTATACTGGCAGTGTACTGTTATAATATTTATTTCACTAAACTTTTCTCTCAATGCTTCCCTTGAACGCATTTTATAGACTGCTCGAATTGCTCTTTTCTGCAGCACAAATATGTTTTCAATATCTGCAGCCCTACCCCACAATATAATTCCGTAAGGCATGACACTATGAAAGTAGCTGAAATATACAAGTCTAGCCGTTTCAACATCTGTCAGCTTGAAGTACTTGAAGGCCGGCAGCCCAGGTGTTGCAGATGTCAGATCACTTAAGTATATTGCCCGTTTGCCTCCTCTTTGAAAAAAAAATTAGAATCAGCACAGATCTGGTCAGCATGTTTCCTTTAGTCGGGATGTCGGGATGGGTCAGACAGCGGCGAATCTTTCCACCGTCAAGCTGTTATGTGTAAGCATTAGATACTTGTGTTTCGGTTAGAAGGAAGTGGCAGATTGTCAAATTACTAAACTACTAAGATTAAACATACATCTTATATGTAAACAATATGTTATGTTCTTAAAGTGATAACCCTCACTTCTAGGATTAATACAAAAATAAAATTTGAAAAACAAAATTTTATGAACGATGCGGGATTCGAACCCACGACCTCCGGCGTTCCGTGCCGGTGCTCTAAACAACTGAGCTAACCGTTCGAGTACCCCTCGTTATAAAATTCTGTTTTCTTTGTTCAACTCTCAGGTTGTGGCTTCATCTACAGGATCTACTTTACAGTTGATAACCTGCTCAACACCTATATTTGCATATTAAGTAATTGACTTGAGATGTCGCTCTTGTAAATCTAAACAATATGTTATGTTTTTAAAGTGATCATCAAAATACATTTAATTAATGCTTTAATACGAGTTGCTTTTACTTAGCTCTGACGTACGTGACGTTGTTGTTAATTTCAGAAAAATATTTTAATTCAAACTTTTCACCAACAGATGGCGCCTATCCCAGTAACGGAAGACAGGTTGACGTCAGGACACCGGCTGTCTCACCCTCCGCCCGGTGAAGAGGTCCTCATCACTGGCGTGTCTGGATATTTCCCGGATTCAGACTCAGTTATGCATTTACAGGAAAACCTTTTCAATAAGGTACGTATTATAATGAAATTGAAATTTCTCTGAAAAGCTAATGCAGCTTGCTCAGCAAAACTTGTATAAGATTTATGGTATGAAGGACGCAGCTGTTGTCAAGCGCATGCCACTCTCTAATTCTCTATCGAGTATTGAGCTTAAAATCTTGAATAAATTTTATTTTTAATTTAAATAAACCGAAGTCTCATTTATTGATCGTTCATCATTGCGAGCATATTTAAAGAAATAAACATCTTAACTGTTGCTTCTAAATATATTCTTGATAATGTTATGTATGTACATAGGCACATACGTGGTTTGGTAGAAACTGTCATAACCATAACGTTAACACCAGGGACAGACAAAAACTTATAATCCCTACTAGTAAGTCTTTTGTGGGGCGATGTATATGCTTTTACAACAAGATCCCAGATTACTAGTGGGAGGCTCCTTTGCACCGGATGCCGGCTAGATTATGGGTACCACAACGGCGCCTATTTCTGCCGTGAAGCAGTAATGTGTAAGCATTACTGTGTTTCGGTCTGAAGGGCGCCGTAGCTAGTGAAATTACTGGGCAAATGAGACTTAACAGCTTAGTCTCAAGGTGACGAGCGCAATTGTGGTGCCGCTCAGAATTTTTGAGTTTTTCAAGAATCCTGAGCGGCACTGCATTGTAATGGGCAGGGCGTATCAATTACCATCAGCTGATGGTAATTGATCACTTCCTTAATGATACCACAGATTGAGAATGGAGCGATCGTAAAAAATAAATTAACATCTAAGGCCTATTATAATGTGAAAGATTATTTGAATGATAAAGATGTTGGAATTAATGTTCTAAATTTTGTTAATGAATATTGTTATACTCATTTGAATGCTATTGTAACTTTTATACTTCATCCTGACTTGCACTAAATAACTTATAAAGTTTTACAGTGAATAAGGATTTTTTCGACTTTGACATGGTTAAGCATATTCTAAATTTAACTCCAGGTTGATTTGATTTCGGGCGACGCCCGGCGATGGAAGCTCGCTCACCCAGAAATCCCGCAGAGAACCGGCAAGATCAACAATGTGGACAAGTTTGACGCGTCATTCTTTGGTGTTCACTACAAGCAGGCACACACGATGGATCCTATGTGCAGGATACTGTTGGAGAAGGCGTATGAAGCTGTCATTGACGCAGGTATGACCGAGTTTAGATATATAGATACTTTACGGCGTAACAAAAATAAAGAAAATATTAAAATTTCTCATATTAATCATGAAAAAAATACCTACGCAAAAGGCGCTCTCATCGCTTGAAGCGATGTGTCCCAGGCAACCCAAATGATATTACATTTTAATTTAATAAAGATAATATGGAGTGGAAGATATTTTTTATATTTAAATGTTCAAATACTTGTAACCGTCGAATAGAGTTGAATTCTACTCTAGGCTACTGGGAAAATATATCTTCTGTTTAACATAACGAGCGCAATCCTGGTGATAATCAGATTTTTAAAGTCCCCGTATATTGAGCAGCTATTGACGATATACATACATATCTTTATCTATTTAAAGTCCAATTATAAATTGGATAAATAAAACAAACAACTATAGGACACTCAACAAATATTTAATTGAACCAAACATCCTATCTCATAATACCGGGATTACAAAACTGCTGAATCGTGTTGTAGCCAAATGAAAGCAAAATATTTTCATGTTTATTTGCCCGGAATACTGATAATCGCAAATACGTTTTAGGAAATTATTCTTAATAAAATAACTATATTTATGTAGTTTTTGCGCTGACTCTAACCACAAAGTAGGGTTGGATACTTACATATTAACTTTAACTGAAGAAAATAATTCATTCGAACGTCAACTCTCTCTATCTGTTCGTAATATATTGGTGGGAAACGATAGCCAAATTCCAGGTTATTAATAATTATACACTAATAAAATTTGATAAACAATTTTTTTTATATGAACGATGCGGGATTCTAACCCGGCGGCGTTCCGTGCCGGTGCTCTAACCAACTGAACTAACCGTTCGAGTACCGCCTCGTTATAAAATTCTGTTTGCTTTTTGTTCAACCCTCAGGCTGTGGCTTCATCTACAGGATCTACTTTACAGTTGATAACCTGCTCAACCCCAATATTTGCATATTAGGAAATTGACTTGAGATGTCGCTCTTGTAAATATAAACAATATGTTGTTTTTAAAGTGATAACCCTCACCTCTAGGATTAATACACAAATAAAATTTAATAAGCAAAATTTTATGAACGATGCGGGATTCGAACCCACGACCGTGCCTTAATCCTAGAAGTGAGGGTTATCACTTTAAAAACATTACATATTATTGATAATTATTATAAAAGTGTGTGTTACATACACACTTATGTAGGCACATAATAAGTTATACTTCTCTGGCATAGCAAAACAAATATATCTCCAAACCTGTCACCTGTTGTTTTTTTTTTTTATGGAACAGGAGGACAAATGAGCGTACGGGTCACCTGTTGTTAAGTGATCACCGCCGCCCATACTCTCTTGCAACACCAGAGGAATCACCGGAACGTTGCCGGCCTTTAAGGAAGGTGTACGCGCTTTTTTTGAAGGTACCCATGTCGTATCGTCCCGGAAACACCGCACAAGGAAGTTCATTCCACAGCTTTGTAGTACGTGGAAGAAAGCTCCTTGTAAACCGCACTGTGGAGGATCGCCACACATCCAGATGGTGAGGATGATATCCTAACTTGTGGCGTGTCGTGCGAAGGTGGAATTATGTGTTAACAGTGCTAAATGAATTGAAATTATTATTATTATATATTATTGAATATAGTTATCACTTCACACTATACTAGATTGAGGTTTAAAAGACTACCATCACAGTGTCGGAATATCCTGTCGATGCACGCGTGCATTGTGTTAAAATTCACTCTTCAAGAAGAACTAACTGGTTGACAGTAAGAAAATTCATTGAAGTAGGCGTTACTTTGTGGAAATCCATAATAATACAAATGATTTGAGTTTTCTTTAGTGTTAATTCCGCCAATATTTGTCTTTTTACGTGTTTCGCCTCTACACGAGGCATCCTCAGGACGTGTTGTCTCCTTTTCTCCGCCAGATTTTTGTTTGTATAGATTTCATTTGTATTGTTGACAGTATACTGGCCCCTTAACATGTCATAAAAGGATATTCGGAGAAGTAACTTCGGCTAATCTTAAAATGAATGAAAGTTACACTCCAAAAGCTATTCTATAGAATTGCGAACAAAATCAATGGTATAATTAAATAAATTAAATCTTAGGTTATTAATAGTAAAGATATATTATTTGTAATAAGTTCTCTAATAATTCTGATAGAATACGGCCAGACTGTTCGTTTCCATTCTCGCTAAAATGCATTTATATTATCTGTGCTTGCTCGGCGCGAATTCATGCGCCTTTTAGAATTTCAATTTGAATTCCGAAATCACATGAATTTGATGCCAATTCAAATATTTGCTACAACTCTACGAGCTGCCTACGAATTACTTATTTACTCATTGAATGCAAACAATCAACAGTAAAAAGTTATATTTGCATATTTTTAGCTTCATTTTAACTGGTTAAAGATTAAAATATTAAATCCAGACGGTATAGCGTATTTAATTAATATTCTGACTTGAGTCGTGGTAAAAAGTGGAAGGTCTTAGGAGACATAAGAAACATAATAGCTTTAAAGGTAAATGTATACACTTTTATAATAAAGTCCCAGCCAATGGCTAAGCCAGTATTCAGGCATTATCTTTATTTTTTTTTAATGGCTGTGTCGTAAATCCTACTAATCCACAGCTGAATATCTAAGTGATCCTACAGCCTGGGACTAGATCATGATTATTTTATAGCAATAGCAATGACAGTACAAAATTGTATATTTCACTAAAACAGCGCAAAAAAAGAATGCTGGGAGAGTTTCTTGCGCCGCTTCTTCTCTCTCAGAGCGCCAATTGTTTCCGAAGCGGTAGTAGTATATGCTAGATATTTAAAATGACATCAAAAGGAATTCTACAGGAATCGATTTTGAGAAAATAAATGCCTTTTTTTTGACAGAGTAGAAGAGAGCAATCTTCAGCAGGTGGATTTCAGGTTCGATTCCGATGGTGATAGATGCGTGTATCTTTCTTCCCTGGGTATAGTGTTTAGAGCAGCAATAGAAATAGCTGAAAAATTTGCAGTATTGTAGCTTGTACCGCGGTTGCCAGCACGCAAATTTCTGTCACAAATAGCGGTGCTATTTGCGGGGGCTTTTTCGTGTATTTTTTTGCCTTTTACGACTATATTTTTTAATCTACCCACGCCCCATCTGTGCCATCTCAATGCCCCCTAATTTTCTCTGGGTCTTCTACTGCCCCCTCCCGAAAGTCTCAAACGCCCACAAGGGGACGTTATCGCCCACGTTGAGAACCTATGGTATAGATGAATGTATTTATGTTTCAACAAGCTACTTACATATATTATGTGTTATTTTGTTAATAGGTGTAAACCCAAAGGAGCTTCGTAATACGAAAACTGGAGTTTTTGTTGGCGCCTGCTTCTCAGAGTCTGAGAAGACTTGGTTCTACGAGAAAATGCAGGTGAACGGCTTCGGAGTTACTGGGTGAGTCACATTTCATTTAATTGTTTTTAAAACAAATACTGTCAGAATTAACACTAGAGTCGAAATTTAGGCACGAAATCAAAATCTGGTACGAGACTCGAGACTTTGTCTCGTGGCTCGAGATTTTGGCGATACAACACGTCCTGAGGATGCCTCGTGTAGAGGCGAAACACGTAATGAATTGTTTTAAAAACAAATATTGGCGGAGATAACTTAAATCATTTGTACAATAAATTAAAAGGTGTGAGTATATTTGATGTTATTTAAAGTAAAATATCTTAATGTAAAATATATAAATGCCAAACAAAAGCTCAACAAAGGCCATCATGTACTTGGTAATTCTTTTGCAAAGCAGACCAACCAGGGAAGGACAACTAAAAATTGTCCTCATAAATTCATTTCACTTCCATTAGCAGTCTAGTTACAATTTATTTTAACTTCACAAAGCGGCGGGAGTGCAGTGGCAGAAAGCTAGCACTCGCGGACATTTTAGTTTTAACTTTAAATCTATTTCGCTGTACTAATGGTTCTAATAGAGAAGTGCCGAGTACTCGCTTTAAAATATATGAATTAATGAGGTGTGGTACCACCTCTTAAGGGGAGTTAAAAATATATATTCTTATATTTAATACTTTATAGTTTTCCGGAGCCAAATGGTAAAGAACGGAACCCTTATGGATTCGTCATGTCTGTCTGTCGGTCCGTCCGTATGCCACAACCACTTTTTTCCAAAACAATAAGAACTATACTGTTGAAACTTGGTAAATAGATTCAGTTGAAACTTGAATCATTTGTATAATTATGGATTTCCGCAAAGTAACGCCTAATTCAATATTTTTTTTTTAATTTGTTGTTTAAATTAAGTTTGGCGTATTACCATTATATATGTCTTACCATTTCCTTCTCAGGTATTGTCACACAATTATCTTTATGCCACATAGGTGTCTAGAAGAAGACCAATTTTATTACAATTTGTTATTTTTCAAAGTGATAACCTTCACTTGTGGGATTAATCTGAGAGTTAAACAAAACATACAATATTTATTAACGATTCGTCACTCGAACGGTTGGCTCAGTGGAAGCGCGCTCGCACGGAACGCGAGAGGTCGCAGGTTCCCGTCCCGAATCTTTTATAAATTTTATTTTCAAATTTAATTTGTGCAATTTTATTACGTGGGACATTCAAAAAGTCATATCAAACAGAAAAATGATTTAATATATTAATTAAACAAAATTAATCGAAACGATGAAAACTATACTTATGCCTTTTAGGACTTTGGAATCTTCAAGTAGACACGATCAGTGACCGCAATACATATTTATATATTGCTCACATGTTTAATATAATATGCAGCCTAGCGAAACTCTCAAAGAAGAAAGCGATTCACTCGAATGTATGAAACGTGCAGTTATTAACAGATTGACAGAAAGAAAGGATATAGCCAAAATCCATTACGTTTTAAGCAACTGTTCTACCGACGGATATCCCTCGCCCCATCAACATCCCTTTTCTTCTTACTTTATGCCATTCGCCTTTCATAAAGATTCTTTACAAATTTATTTCCCGCAATAATATTTAATTGTAATTTCTATCTTCCATACTTTCTACGCTTCTATAAGGCACATATTCCCAGTTACATTCACACATTTCTCCCTTAAACTTAGATTAGATACTAACAAGCTAGTTAATATAATGGGTGTTTATTATTAACCGTACTAACTCTTGTTGCCTATTCTTCAGTTCACAAAAAAAACACAGCTATATCAACCGATCATTTCCTTTTAAATGAGCTCTTATTTAAAGTATATATTTAATCAGCTAAATTAAAATAAAAAATCTCTCCACCTTGACGTTGGCCGAATCGTCGACACTCAGTCGGCGGAGCCAGTTAATATATAAAAAAAAAGCAACTGTTCGCTTTCAAACTTAGCCGGATTATACTTAGTCGCCAATCACCATACTGTAATTACTACTATTTCAAACTTATGTCAAATCACTGCACATTTCATATTAAACTAAATTTCAATTCTTACTTAGGCAGCCCCGCCTCTTATTACGTAGTATTTACATCCTCTTTGCATTAGCAACTCAACAGGTTTAAACCATTCCAAAGCACTGATAAAGGCTTTCAATAACAGAAATGCGAACGAAGCCCTGTCATTGAGCAGGAAAAACCTATGCATACTCACCAGGATGCTGACTGGGCACTGTCGCTTAAATAAGCAACTCTGTGTGGTCGGAATAAAAAACGAAAGAACTTGCAGATTTTGCCTCGAGGCCGATGAAACACCTCTTCATCTCCTCTGCAATTGCGGCCCACTAATGCATAAGCGTAACACCATCCTTGGCGATTATACCCAACACCCAGATGCTGTTTGCAATACTCGCCTCAAGGAGATACTGCGGTTCACAAACGCGGCAGGGCTTGACGGCGAGCTATAGTATGAGTGACGAACACAATAGTTCAGTTCTGGACGCGGTGTTACTAGGACCCAATAAGAACTAGGAATATACCCTCTCCAAATAATAATACATCCTCTTTGGTAATATGCGTGCTGGCTTGCTGGCGACAAAAATTCAATTTAGTTGTCAAAAAATGTTGATAGCTACGAAAGATAACATGAATCGAAATTGGTAATTTTGGAATCAAGCGTTCAGTATTCACTTTCATAACAGCTACAATACGATCGAGGTTTTGCAAAAAATAATTAAATTGGAAACGATATTTCAGTCGGTTGTGAACAATAATATCTTTGTTCATTAAAAACTGCGAAATTAATCATTTTGGTTTATTCCAGTTCACAGTAGTATGATGTGAGGCAAACACTGAATTTATTCCAATTCGTGATTTAATATTTATTTCGATGAAGATTCAAGAATTTTTGGCTAACTTTAAATGAATTCCAGCAACTTTTTTTATATTTAACAGAATATAAAAAAGTTGCTGGAATTCTTTTGAAGCAGTATTCTTTTTAAAAGGCATTTTATACCTTTGTCAATTTCTTAAAATCATAATAACCATATTTTGTTGGACAGAACATTGCGTATTTTTTTAGGTGTAGCAAAAGATTGCTTATAATTAGGATGATTTTAGTGAATGTATCAGATAGCTATTGAAAAAAGCTATTAGACCATGCAAAATAAACCATCTTATGAACAAAATAAGGGTCATAACTGGTGTATCTGAAAAATGATATAACGAATAACATAAATCGCTAATAATATAAAACCTGCAATCGATATCATGTTTTTGTTATAACACAATTGTTAAACGGGGAAGAGGATGATATGATGGGAAGTGGAAAATAAATTACCAATGGACATCAGCACCAGCAGAAGTCAAGAGGTGCGTTGACTTTAAGGTGGAAGTATGCTCTAAGTGTGAAGGTGTGATGGAATTTAGCATTTTGACGAACATTACTCCGGTAGTAGAATTCGACTGCTTATCAACATGAACATTTTACCAACACTTCGAAAAATTTTCGCAGTAATGAGAAGAGGTGGTAAGAAACACATTCTTTCAAATACTCAGTACAGCTTCATCATTTTAAAAATTCTTTTAAATATAATTTGTGGAACCATAAAAAAACTACGTTTAAAAAAACCTACTTCAAAAACTCAAAAGTATCAAATAACTAAAAATTTAATTTAATACACCTTTACCTTTAATATTAATAAAATGCTGTTATTTATATGTGCTACCTATTGATAGGTTTTAAGTCGGTGCCAAGCCCTAAACAAAATAAAACTTAATAATATAAACAGCTTACTTACTGTAGTTATTAAGGTTGTCTGGCCGCGCATGTCTGTCAGCTTGGGTTGTTTTGTTCTAGACGAAGGTATCCCGCTTAAAGTCACGCGTGGTGAGTGTAGGTACTTACTATTACATTTGGCTTGGCACCGACTTCCAAGCTATCAATATGTAGCACATTCAAATAAAAGTACCCAGAGTTGCAAATTATTATGAACTTTAAAAATCGAATACCATATTTACTCAATAGTTTTCCTATGGACATCCGCCTCGAGCCAAATAAATCTAGGTTTAAAACTAAGTAAAAAAAAAACACGCTAAAAAAAACTAAAATGCTGCACGCTTCCATAACCATGGCAAATATTGTTATTGTAGTATTTAAAGTATTTAGTTAAGTATATAAAAAACAATTATATCATCGAGTCAAACAAAAATTTTCATAAAAAATGTTCATAAAATGAAAACTACTGGGCCAACATATGTAAAATTTTTATGGGACCAAATGTATGTATTTTGCATAGAAGTAAAGAAAAAATTACGTAAATCGGATCATAAACCTCAGAGTAATTGGTGTACGCATACATAAAAAAATATCAATAGAATTGATAACCTCCTGCTTTTTGAAGTCGGTTAAAAATAAACAAAAGTTTCTATTTAATTATCTACATATAACGTAAAAAAAAATTACTCAAAATCGAAGATAATTAATACACTAGGTGTATCAATCCATAGCTACTGTAAATAAACAAATGTGTTTTGAGAACATTATACTTATAACTATAAATATACAACTCTAAATATAATAAAAAGGAGAGTTCTCAATAATACAGCTGTTTATTATTGAGAGCTTATTTTATTCAAACGTCATGTGTAAGCATTAAAAGACTAACCAAATCGAAAAAATTGCCCATTGAATTCGATATGTAAAGCTCTGTCCATCGCGGCAGCAAATCAATGGATTCAACATATCTCTCATTCATATGAATCTATTGAAAACCTTCTACATAGATTCACATTTCAACCTGATTGGCTTTGGAAAAATGTTTCCGACATACAATTTGAAATTGGAACGTTTTCATATTTAAGCAATAACGTTTTACACAGACTGTAGCTATCATGGATTCATACTGTTTATTAGATCAAAACTAACATTTTCAATACCTACTAAACTCATAATTAAAAATTACACAAATAAAATTTGAAAAACAAAATTTTATGAACGATGCGGGATTCGAAGCCACGACCTCCGGCGTTCCGTGCCGGTGCTCTAACCTACTGAGCTAACCGTTCGAGTACCGCCTCGTTATAAAATTCTGTTTGCTTTCTTCAACTCTCAGGTTGTGGCTTCATCTACATAAACCCGTATCGTTCATAAAATTTTGTTTTTCAAATTTTATTAGTGTATTAATCCTAGAAGTGAGGGTTATCACTTTAAAAACATAACATAATATTATCCATAATTATTATTTCTATTACTTTTATTATGATTAATGATACATTTATTCGAACAAAAAAATCTTACAACTATATTATCAATACTATGATTACATTAAATTAAAACTTAAGTTCCATTTAAGTGGAAATTCCTTTATAAATGTCTTAAACCACATATTTCCCTTGTTCTTACCATCAGCCACAGCGAAGTCAAAGACATGGGTACCTTCAAAAAAAGCGCGTACACATTTTTAAAGGGCCGGAAACGCACCTTTGATTGGTATTGCAGGAGATTATGGGCGGGGGTGATCACTTGAGGTTACCCGTACTCTCTTCATAAAAAAGCGAAGCCAAACGAGCAGTTATAACTAAAACCGCACTCGAGCAACCAGCATGCATTAAACATGACCGTAATTGCTTCAATTGAGCTCGACATCCCATTCATAGATATTCGAACTGAATTAATATTCGCTAATAATTGAATTATGAGTTCAGAAGCGTATGTTTGAATTTATTTTCTATACATAATTTATGGATTTAAATGTGATTTTATATAAATAAAAGTCATTTGTTTAATGGCTTGCAGCCTCATACCCCAATTGAAATAATATAATAATACTAGCTGACCCAGCAAACGTTGTATTGCCGATATTAAAATCGCGATACAAAAGTAACTGTTGATCGTAGATGGGTGAAAATTTGAAGTTGTATGTATTTTTTAATGCTGACTCAAATTAAAACAAAAAATATAAAAAAATTAAAAAAAGAATTGGCGTGGACCACCCTTAACATTTAGGGGGATGAAAAATAGATGTTGTCCGATTCTCAGACCTACCCAATATGCACTCAAAATTTCATGAGAATCGGTCAAGCCCTTTCGAAGGAGTTTAACTACAAACATCGCGACATGAGATATTTATATATTAGATTGACACAATTTAACACACAATATAAACCCAAATAAAGGGAATACCATTGGAACATAACTAACTTAGTGATGAAATTCTGCTCGGTGTGAAAATTTATATGATGAGAGCATATATAACGGGGAGTGCTCGAAGAACTTATTCAGTTTGTTACCGGTAACTAACTTTCACCACCGGATATTACGTCTATATTCACTCCATGCTGCGATCCACCCGTATCAAGTTGATGTCTTCTATTCCACAACCTCGCGTTTCTTTATAAACTTGTAGCACAACCTCTTTGGAGCATTACTATCATCTCAAAGGCTGGCAACGTATCGCTTGACCTCTTCTTCTTCTTCACGTGCCTCTCCAATACTAGAGGTCTGCAGTCAGCTTTTTTTGTAACTTTTCCTTGTCCATTCCTTGGCTAAGCGGAATAGTTCTTGGACTGTCTTGATGCCAGTCCACACCCTTATATTTCTGAGCCAAGACTTCTTTCTTCTTCCAACACCTCTTTTCCCAACAATTCCCCCCATCAAAATAATTTGCAATAGGCGGTACCTATCGAGAAACGAGATTTTACGCTGTTTGATGGTTCACACTAACTCGATGTTCTTCTGCATTCGGACAAGGACCTCTGATTTAGACACACCTTAGCCGTCCAACTTATGCGGAGTATTCTACGATGCGACCACATCTCGAAGGCTAAAATCAACAACATCTTGACCTCTGGTATTAGTGATATCCATAGGCGGCTGGAATTTTACTTTCCATCAGGTGATCAACTGATCCACCGGGAAATCGGACAAGCAGAAACAAAAACTTTGATGAGACTAGCTAGATTAGTTTTTTCCTGTAAAGTTAATGTAATCGAAACTATAATATTATTATTTTAACACAAGTGTAAAGAGTGTAATTTGTTAGCTTAGCCGTAATAAATAAATGAGTATTATGTTGTCAGATGTTCCCGTGCCATGCTCGCCAACCGTATCTCCTACTGGCTGGGAGTCACTGGTCCCTCCTACACCGTGGACTCGGCCTGCTCCAGTTCCTTGTACGCTCTGGAACACGCCTTCAGATCAATTCGTGATGGTCACTGTGATGCTGCTATTGTGGGCGGCTCTAACCTCTGCTTACATCCTTATGTGTCTCTGCAGTTCTCCAGGTAAGATAAAACAAATGCCAGCTAGATTATGGGTACCACAACGGCGCCTATTTCTACCGTGAAGAAGTAATGTGTTTCGGTCTGAAGGGCGCCGTAGCTAGTGAAATTACTGGGCAAATGAGACTTAACATCTTATGTCTCAAGGTTACGATCGCAGTTGTAATGCCGCTCAGAATTTTTGGGTTTTTTAATCATCTTGAGCGACACCGCATTGTAATGGGCAGGGCGTATCAATTACCATCCGCTGAACGTCTTGCTCGTCTCGTCCAATATTTTCATTTCAAAAAAAGTAACAAACAGGTTTCAGTAGTAATGTGCTCAAGAAGATCAACATGAAATAATCTAATTCATCAGTTTTTGAGTCACAGATTAGAGCAGGATTTTGTATTTACATATCAAGTCAAGCAATGAATTCAAGCTCTAAAGGTTGATACATCCATCTAGAATAATTTATATTAATACAGTTAATTCTTTATTACTTTTTATGAGATAATTTATATAAAATCGAGTCGTAGGAACTGCATAATATGTAAGTACTTCTTTATAGATAGTTTTAAATTATTTGTGTGAATACAAGTAGGTACTTCAACGTCATAAAAATGGTATTGATTTTATTCTGATGTCTTTAATTACTATATTTTAATACGTATATGTATCATCCATTAGGTTGGGAGTTTTGTCACTTGACGGAAAATGCAAGAGTTTTGACAACAGCGCGAATGGCTACGCACGCTCGGAGGCAATTGTTGTTTGCTTTTTACAAAAAGCCAAGGACTCTAGAAGGTAAGGAATATCAGAATGGCCTGATAGTCGAATCCCTGTTTTGCTATCTCTTTGGATGAGGAAACGCCTCTGGCCAAAGAGTGAAACAAACATGACAAGTTTTACGTAACTGCGATGTGGTTAAAATTAACACTCATGAGGTGAAACTTCACTTTAGCCCAGTCATTTTGACATTCCAATTGTATTACATGTAAGTCAAGTTCTGGCCAAAATTACAGAAATAGTTCCAGACTTTATAGTATAGGTTTTACAATAGCTTCTGACAGGCAAACGAATTACCAACGCATTATAATTACTGTAGGTATTATGTTTATTACAAAGTACTCGCAATAGCGTAAGGTTATATATTATAATATAATTCTTGTATATACGTTTGTATAGGGTTTACGCCCAATTACTGCACGCTAAAACCAACTGCGACGGTTACAAAGAGCAGGGTATCACCTACCCAGCCGGAAACATCCAGAAACTTCTGCTCAGCGAGTTCTACGAGGAATGCTCCATCGTGCCAAGCGAATTAGAATTTGTTGAAGCCCACGGAACTGGTAAGTAAAAAATTAAACATTTTGAGGACAAGAAACACATTGGTTTTCAGCTACTTATTACCGTAATAAGTCTTTGTGCCTTGCTGTCGAGCACGTGGCCTTCTTATGTTATTTAAGTCTTATTATATGCCTAAAAAATTGACAAAAATCCTGATTTATAACGCATCATATTATTATCTTATTTATTAACACGGCTCTACTCACGTATTAACTTTTCCACTTTAAAACTACTCACGAAAGTTTTAATAATTTAAGCATCAAAGAAACCCATGAAAGAAAGAGATTTTCTTCACAAATATAATTTAAAAAACAAAATTTTATGAACGATATGGGACTCGTTGCACGACCTCTGGCTTTCCATGGCAGGGCAAGCTCTAACCAACTGAGTTCGAGTGACGTATCGTCATAAAATCTTGTATACTTTGTTCAGCTCTCATGTTGTGGCAAAACAAAATTTTATTTGTGTATTAACCATTGAAGTGAGGGTTATCTTTCTTATCGTGACTTTAAAAACATAACAAATTGCTTAGATTTTCTTCAAAGATAAATATTTAGTCGACTGTAGACATTAAAAGTAGAGTTGCCAACCGTACTTTGAAATAGATTATTTTATTTCATAGAGGTGCACCACCACCTAGTGGGTATGATCTATAACACTAATTCAATACGATAAAATGGTCTATGTACGAAATCTGACTTTTGCCCGTTTACCTGCATAATACACAAAACAAAACTTTCTATTTATCTGCTGAATTACATATACTGTTGGGAACCTGTTGGGCTTTATTTGAGGCTCAAATACGCCTAAGCCACTGATCATATCGAGATAAAACTACCACCATTCGATGTGAAATTTATCCTAGATGGTATATGGCTATTTATTTTACGAATTCCAACGTTCTTTTTTTAAAAATTCGCCCAGCGAAGCGGGAGGGAACGGCTAGTATATTAATAAAATGAACATATAACGTATATCTGCAGTATGCGGCACTTATTGGGTTACATAATATTTCGTTTACCGAATTCCTAATTGGGGTTGTTATTGTATGTACATATATCTATTATAATATATGTTAATTTGTTTTAATTAATAGGGTCTTAATTAAAATTCTGCACTCTTTTTCCGTGTCTCTCATACTTCGTAGCAATCTAAGCATTAAGCAGTCTTGCAGCATGATATACAAAGAGAATAATTATTTTGTAAAACAAGTAGTGAAATGTGTTTAAGTTACATAGATTGTGTAGGCAGTTAACCAAATTAACATTTTGAGATATTTTCACGTGATTTTAGTGATATTATAGCATGAATGTAGGTCGAATGTTATGATGGATTTGATATTTGGAGGGATCATTTGTTTTCTTTTGAAGTGTAAGCTTCTTTAGCGGCGTTGAGTACTTTTCTGGGATGGTTAATAAAATATTCAACTAGCGTCAGAACACGTGTCCTGCGGGCCTACCATGAACTCTTATTGCGATTGAATTGTCGACCTAAAATGAACTGCTTTGCTATTTGGTACCACGTCGTGATCAATTTAGGTTGACGTCAAATCAACTGATTAAATCGCAATCATTTCAATTGAATGTCAAAAATGATATCAACGTAACATATCAATGAAGCGCAAACTGATTTAGTTCGTTCATTCATTCGTACCATGAGGTTTTATTTCAACCTAAACTGGATAGCTTATTTGTCAAAGTGACTGATTCGAAAAAAGTTGCTACTTCCTTAGAGGAAAGTGAATCGTGTTGTTAATATCTTTTAAAAATAGTGAAAACATAGAAAAGAAAAATTTTATTGATTAAAGATGAGATGAGAATACTTTATTGGACTTTTTTGTAAAACAAAATACTGAAAATAAATACCCAAAAAGAAAATACTAAAGACGAGGCAGTAAGGGCCCGGGCTATAGCCTGTTCACAAGAACGAATTAAAAAAAAATCACTCTGTGGTCCTGTCAAATCAAACATCGAATGGAGGTGCGTTCATAACTCGTTATTTTTGCGAAAACACATAAGCAAACATTTAATTTGTAATTCAAGGAACTATATTTATTTATATGACTATTATTTAATAAGTATAAAAAAGGGCTTAATGGTTTATAATTTGTCGCAATTGTGCAATTTTAAAATGTATTTTTAGTATTTTCTACGCAAAAATTCCGCTAAAATCATATCATTTTAGGTTTCGAAACGCAATTTTATTTCGTTCATTCTTCATAAGCGATCCAAACGCCATTCAGTAAAAGGCACTCCATGGTACGAATTTTAGTGATTCAGTTTGGGTACCTAAATTGAACTGCATCGGTTTCGCATTGCTTATTAAAAGTTGATGGTAGGCCCTCTGGTCGAAAATTCGTAAGACAGTCGTTGAAAATATGGATGAAAGAAACTTTTTCTGAGAGATACACTCTTTAATGTAAAATAATTGAAATAGTTCTGAAGTGTTGCATTTTTAATGTTTGTTATATAGATAGCGTGATAAATAAATATTGTATTTAACCACATGAATGCTAGTAGATACTTTTATAAAGCAATTTGTGTAAAATTTTCAAATATGCACAACGTTAATGTTCAAGTTTTCACTACTGACGGCAATCCCTGAGTGCAACCTGTATTTTTTTCTCATGATGTGTTCAGTCTGATAAATCAATTGTTTTAAGGCAATTTTAAAATATATTATAATCACGTTTAAAAACAACAATCGCAAAGACAATAACAGATAACTATTATAGTTGCTAATGCTGTTGCATGTGAATTAAATTTTGATTAATTTCTTTTTGCGAAAAATGGGTGCAGATAAAAAGGAAATGTACATAATTCTGTATTAAAATACTCGTGTGCGACGCTCACATTCGTGTTTTAATACCCATCGCTATGCTAGAGTTGCATTAATAACGAATATTAAATATCCTATGCCGCGAGAAAACATTTAACAAGGGAAATTGTCGTCCTCGTTTCAAACACGTTTCGTTAATTTTTAATAATATTTTCCTTCCATTCACCTCAACAAACAACGGAGTAAGGTGAGGACAACCTATTAAGGAAAACGATCTCGTTGAAACCCAACCACCTTTAAACGCAAAAATTAAAAGATAAGAGAACTTTTTCCAACAAGTTTCCATCGCGCTGACATAAAATTAAAAAGCTCTTTCTTTACCGCCATTGTACTACAGAGACGATGATAAACCTCGTAGAGAAAACCCATTTATCTTTTCCTCTTAATCTTTTTATATGTAAAGAAAACTTTCATTGTACGGACTTGTGATTACATACTTTTAGTACGATAGAAAATCGGCCAAGAATGAGTTGTATTTTCCATAATAAAAAATATTTTTAAAGATTTTTTTATTATCGTGTATGTATACCTAGTAATGCAGGAAATTTCTTCTCTTTTGCGTGGAGACTATAGATTGTAGGAGTCCAAAAATCCCATAAAATTGCTGTCTAGACGCTTTAAGGATTTTACTAGTGTCCCGATATCTGCACCAGGTTTGTGTCACTCCGCGCGTTAGGCCCGCTATCCACCAAAGCGGAGAGGAGATGTGAGTCACCCGCCTACACGCATCTCCACTCTGCTGCGCCGCTTGATCGCTCAACGTGGCACAAAATTCTATAGAAAAACCAGACATCTCCTCTTCCCTCCGCTCGATCCATTTCCACCGAAGCTAAGCGGAGAGGAGATGTGGAAATAATGAAATCTGATTGGTTATCAATATACATCTCCTCTCCTCTCCGCTTTGGTGGATGCCAGGCCTAACACACTGAGACATGGATACGATCGTGCGCTATCATCGAGGTAGGCAAGCGGTTGGTTGTCGATCGGTGACCGCGACGCGCTTGGCTCTGTTATCCCAGTCATTGGTAAAAAAAATCCATTCTTTGTTTAATTAGGAGTAAAAGTCTTTAACATGAAAAAGTTTTAAATAAACATAACAGACGTACACGTTACATTTACCTATTTTTTCTAACGGGTACCTACTTAATTAGGCAAAGAAAGTAGTTTGTATGGTAATTTTAGCTTTTTCAAATTGTTTCCCGACCTAACAGTCGCAAGTTAATAGCTAAGTAGTATGAAAATGGCGCCTGCGGTCTTATTCGCGCGCCTCAGTCCAGAGAAGTTACACCATCTCTTAGTACGAGTAGATTGTAGTGTGCGTTAACTAATTTATTAATGTGTTATGAACCCTACGCAGCTACGAACTGAGTCCGATTTCAATTTATTCATCTTAAGTAGCTGTAACAGTTAAAAGTTGAAACTTAGTAAATTTTTTTGTTACCTTTATTCGGTCCCATAAGAGAATAACCTTCATTTAATCATGAACATGACTACATGTTCAATATTTTTAACAATTCACATTCCGGTATTGAAGTATTTATTTGTGGTAAAAGTATATCAACTGGATTGTTTTAGTGAAATAAAATATATTTATGGACGTCGCAACTAGCTGTTTAAGTACAAGTGGAGCACAGTTTCTTACTGTCAATCAAGGTTGCCAATAGAATGTGTAAGATACCCAGAATGATTTAATTAATGCAAATGTTGATCTTTATCTTAAATATTTTTAGGTACAAAGGTCGGAGACCCGGAAGAGTTGAAGGCGATCGATGAAATCTTCTGCACAGGAAGGTCGGAGCCGCTCAAGATTGGATCAATCAAGTCAAACCTGGGTCACAGTGAACCCGCTTCTGGCCTTTGCTCCATTGCTAAAGTTAGTACTTCTATTAATTCCTCAATTTTATCAGACAATCCCACACCATATAGATTTACTGTACGATTTTAAACTGCACTGGTTGGCTTAAATATAGAATTCCTGACAATTAAAAGGAAAACATGTGTACTGACATGGCAAACGCACACCATATCAGGACACGCGTTCCATTTTATTGTGACGTCACTGCGTAAATCCAGAAATATCCCTTACTTCTGATATTATGTTATTTTGACTGCTATAAGGAATTAGTGATACGCCAAATATTGTTATTACTTGCTTAGACCTACATTTTCAACCATAACTAATTTTATTTCCAGTCTAAAACAGGCTTAATGTACTGCATAAAAAAAGAAGAAGAATTATATTATATTTTTTTTAATTCAGCTGTTGTTGACTTCAAAATATTCTTTTTCCTGCAGCTCTGTATTGCGTATACCACGGGATACATTCCGCCAAACTTACACTACAACACACCAAGAGAAGGTGTACCAAGTCTCAACGAAGGTCGCCTGCAAGTGGTCAGCACGAAGACTCCCTGGAACCGAGGGATGGCCGGCATCAACTCATTTGGTTTTGGAGGTGCCAACGCTCACGTTCTCTTGAAGAATGTGGCGAGACCTAAGGTAAGAGTTGTTATAACTTTGTCACAATTTATTACCGCCATCCTTCGTAGCACGCACACACCAGTGAGAGGCTCCTTTGCACGGGATGCCGGCTATTTTATGGGTACCACAACGGCACCTATTTCTGCCGTGAAGCAAGTAATGTGTAACCATTATTGTGTTTCGGGTAGAAGGGTACCGTAGCTAGTGAAAATACTGGGCAAACGAGACTTAACATCTTCTGTCTCAAGGAGACGAGCGCAATTGTAGTAACTCAGAATTTTTGGATTTTATAATTATCTTGAGGGGCGTGCACACAACACCCTTCGTGTACTACATCATAAAGCTGTTCGGATCATGCTCAACTTGGAGGTATTTTGTAACTGAGATGTTTGTTGAAAATCGAGTTACTGTTTTCTTTGCGCTCGTGAGTGAAAATTGGAATGATAATGGGAAATAATAAAAGTAGACTAAGTCTCCAGCTAATATTTTTATTGAACTTAGAGTCTGAGTCTGAGTCTTAGCCCTGGTTAAAAATATTGAATATAAGTTTCACTTTTATAAACAAAACAACATTTACATTAAACACTGACAAAAACGTCACGCGACATGCAACACACAGACGAAAAAGTTTGAGACGATGTAATCAAAGTTTTTTAATTATGGGTCCCAAATCAAAATAAAAACTATCCTATCTCTCAAGTTGGACGAAACTGTACTCCATGAAGTATGCCCATCAAAATCCGTTCATTAGTTTAGGAGTTCACTGGAAACAAACATCAGGACACTGGATTTATATATATTAAGATTTGAAATTGTGTAGCAGAATCATATTAGTACTTATCAAAATAAATTAATGTGAATACTCATGTGCTAATGCTAAACCATTTATTCAGATTAATAACGGCATCCCTAATGATGATCTACCACGACTTGTGTGCGTCTCTGGTCGAACTGAGTCAGCAGTCGCGAAGATCTTGGATGACGTGGAGTCGAGGACGGTTGATATTGAGCTCGTGAAACTACTTCATACAATCCACAATGATGATATTGCAGGACATGTCGTACGAGGATATACTCTACTAGGTATGTGTACTAATGTGTGACAATTATTATAAGGTGGTCTCAGGTCGTAGGCCTATTGGGTTGACAACAATGACATTCTATATAGTTGACATCAATATATTGAGATTTCTTGAAAACGGAACGTAGTTTTCTATCTAGGACGAGTCTGCGAAAGTCCTGCATTATAAAGTACTTACTAATGTGACATTATAATTGCGGATTTTGTATAAAAGTTTAAGAATTCCTTCAATCTGCTAAATCTGTTTAAAAAAGATATTATTCAAGATATTTTGAAAAACAAAAATTTGCATTGCATTTTTGAACATAAATGATATCATCTGTTCTGAAGTATTTATATGAGTGAATAACAAATATCCAAGCTTTACATATATGATATAAAATTATATTTACATCAATTATTAATCAAACATTATAAAAGAAAGATACACAAATTAAAACTTTTGCACGCACTTCAGTATTTCGTAATAATCTATTATTTTTAGGTATTTCTCGAGGAGATATATTAATAATAATATTATTTTTAGATTATTATAGAGAATTAGTGCAAAATTTTAATTATCTTCAGTTATCTAGTCGAAGTATTCAAGTTATCAGTTAATTCTCACCAATATTGTTATGTGGTGTATATTTTTACCAGTGGGAGGACTTTGCGCAGGATGCCGGCTAAATTATAGGTACCACATCGAAGCCTATTTCTACCGTGAAGCAGTAATGTGTAAATATTATTGTGTTTCGGTCTAAAGGGCGCCGAAGCTGGTGAAATTACTGGGCAAATGAGTCTTAACATCTTATATCTCAAGGTGACGAGCGCAACTATTGTGCGCTCAAATATTTGGGCTTTTGAGAATCCTGATCGGCATTGCATTGTAATGGGCAGGGCGTATCAAATACCATCAGTATGAATAAATTTGAGTGAGAAAAGCGGCGTGAGTTCTGTTTTAATAAAACTAGAATAAATTAAATACGAAACATTAATTTTCTTTTGCAAAAAGCGCAACTTTCTGTAATATAACTGTTAATATAAAGTACACAATTCTCATCCAGTACAATAAAGTAAATGATGCGCCAGGTTCTACACCGACAAAGGCAGTGTCGCTGTCACGAAGTGTACAGTACTTCTCCGGAGTGCGGCGCCCAGTTTGGTTCGTGTACAGTGGCATGGGGTCACAGTGGGCCGGAATGGCAACAGAGCTCATGAGGATACCAGTCTTTGCTGCTGCCATTGATAAGTAAGTAATATTCATACTATAAGAGCTGTTGGACACGTATCAGTAACACCCGTTGGGCTAAATGCACTGGAGGAGGAGTTTATTCCGTAGGTGCAAGTTTTTAAGTTTTTTTAAACCAAAGTTACCAGCATAGCCCAAAATGATTGCGAAACTGAAGTAGGCAGGGCACATAGTTCGACGGACAGATGACCACGTACCGGAAGACGCAGTTAAGGATCAAGATCGCCGGAATACGTTGGATGAGGGCAGCACAGGACCGATCGTCGGGGAAATCTTTGGGGGAGGCCTTTGTCCACCAGTGGACGTCTTCCGGCTAATAATGATGATGATAATTAAGTTTTTAAATAATGTCACAGATATGTACATTACATGACAGTACTTTGTGGCAGAGTAAGAAGTACCATCTATGTAGGCAATCCCTTCATGATTTGAAGCGGTATTTTTTATGAGAGGAGGACAACAAACGATCTTACGGGTCACCTTGATGGAAGTGATCACTGCCGCTCAGATTCTATTGCAACAACAATGCAATCTCAGGAACTTTGCCATAGTTACCTATACGTGGAAGAAGGTTCCTGGAAAACCGCATTGTAGACGAGCACCACACACCCAGGTGGTGGGCATGATATCGTAATATTTTGAATATTTTTCATTCCAAGGGGACACACTTATTTTTTGCTGCAATAGTTTTATTTAGAAACGTAAAAAAGTAAAAATTAAAGCTAAAAATAATTCACAGGTGCCACAAAGCATTGGAGCCGAAGGGTATCAATCTGACGAAGATCATAACGGAGCCGGAGCCCAGGATCTACGATAATATTCTGAACTCCTTCATCGGTATCGCGGCCGTTCAGATTGGTCTCACTGACGTCTTGAAGGCTGTTGGGATTGAACCCGACTATATAATTGGTAAGATAATATTGATTAATGATATTATAGGTAGTAATATATTCCCGAGATTTAGCCAATTTATACATCGTTTAGGTTAATCTGACCTTTAAATAAATACAATTTTATGAATTTATTAGTTCTTGCTAAATTGCTTAACTTATGCGCTAGCTCACATGAGCTATGCTTGTTTTTATGATGATTGTTATAAAAATGTAATGCTTGTTTAATCATGAAGTATTTATTTCAGTACAATATACAAAACTAATGTTTTTGCACCCATAGTATAGGCTTTGCCTAGTTTGGGGCAAGATAATTTGTGTAAGAGTCTGTCAATATTATGTTATTATTATAAAATCGCTTGCCGTGAATGCTTGTACACTGGAGCGTATGGATAGTAAATACTGATATGGTTTATTTATCTCACCAGGTCATAGTGTCGGTGAATTGGGTTGCGCGTACGCAGACGGTTGCTTCACAGCTGAGCAGATGATCCTGGCTGCGTACAGCCGCGGGCTGGCTTCTGTCGAGACGCCCTTCATCAAAGGATCCATGGCTGCCGTGGGATTGGGATACAGTCAAGTAAGTCTTACCCATCTTCCAATCTTATTAACTGTCCGTCCGTTTAATACATTTCGTGTATTTCAAAGATTGTAAATACATTTTAGTGGTTGAGACTTCTCGCATACTTCCTTAGCGGATAATTAATACTTGATTATCAATATTGATTTAAACAAAAATTATTAAAAACAAAATTTTACAATAATGGCACAATTAAAACAAATCTGAAAACTGTGTGTATGTGAGTGAGTGAGTGTGTGTGTGCGTGTGGGTTTGAGTTTTGTTGCTTATCTATAGTGTATGTATGTAATGTAGGTATAACCTGAGGATCATAAATGGACTGTCGAAAAAAGTATACAAACAAGTGAACATAAATAAGTTACGTGTCACTCATCGCTAATAATAATTATCTCCAGCACAAGAGGGTAAATCAGCTCGGAGTAACTTTTGGTAGCGACTTCATTCACAAAAACCAAAATTTAAGGCAAACTGATATGTTTAGCAAAATGCTAAATAGCCTTTACATTATCTTATAAATCTAACTATCACATACAGCGTTGCCAATCTTACTGTATAATATAGTATCCTACTGTATTAAAAGCCCAACTACTATATTTCTGAAACCACTATTTTTCTTGTTATTTCTAAAAATTTGATAACTTAATTTGAGTCACGTGTAAACATTCATATTATGCATTTTTAAATAGCCGTTACATTAAGGTGCTGTGACATTGCAAAGTCATTTTGATCATATGTGTAGATATAAATTTATATGTGTACTGCTCTCTTCTTCACTGGAGAATGACGCCTCCACCGCCCTAAGCCAACGGATGCTATCATCGTCCCATAAATAAACCGCTCACAAACAGTATGTTTCTTCAACTCTCTCGCCGTGGCTTCACCCACGGGATACTCAACCACATTTCTACATGTTAGGAATTTCAAATATAGTAAAAAATTTTAACGAATTTCCTTCACTACTGGGATTAAAAATACAAATATTCCATTTCTACCAACCTGAATCTCCTGAGGTGTCGGTACGATTCCCACATTAATTTTGCAAATTTTTATATTCCCAGTAGTGAAGGGAATCATTTAATAAAACTAAGGAACTATTACCATAATATAAATTATTATTTTTAGATCAAGTCAGTATGCCCTCCTGAAGTAGAGGTGGCTTGTCACAACGGCCCCGACTCCTGCACTATTTCTGGCCCAGCTGCTATCATGAAGATATTCGTTGAGAGACTGGTTGAGAAGGGCGTGTTTGCGAAAGAAGTCCCTTGTTCCAATATCGCCTACCACTCCCGTTACATTGCTGAAGCTGGTACGTTACTGAGCAGAATTGTATTTTTATAACGCGGGTACTTAGAAAATACTTAATTAAAAAAGTAAATACTTTGTACTCCTTTATAATACAGGTAATACGCCCTATAATTCCCATAGATAACGCGATTTTTATTAATTTTAATATTAAAATTAATAGTAATAATAATTAATCACAATTCGTAACAAGTATTTCCAATTGTTTGCCTAGTTTTACTATTTCATTAAGGATTTTAATGCTCAGATTTAATAAAATAAGGTATTTTTTTTAAATCACAATTGACATATATGCAAAGGTACGTGAAGCTAATTATGAACTGTACAAATCGTTATAAATTTCACAGTACAGAAATATGTATGTGGAAATTCCCTGCGTTATGTGGGGTGAGGATTGAAATCGCGTAATATGAAGCCGCCTTATAAGATTATCATGTTATAGGTCGCATTACTGTAATGTAATCAAAAAAACTTTTTACAAATATTAAAACTAGTGTAATACTAAAGTAAATTACGAAACACCGCACAAGGAAGCTCATTCCGTAGCTTTGTAGTACGAGGGAGAAAGCTCCTTGAAAACCGCACTGTGGAGGACCGCCACACATCCAGATGGTGGGGATTAAATCCTAACTTGTGGCGTGTCGTGCGAAGGTGGAATTCGGCGGCAGGAATCAGGTTAAACAGCTCTTAGGAACACTCCCCGTGATAAATGCGGTAGAAGACACACAATGAAGCGACGTCTCTACGCAACGCCAAGAGATCCAGCCGTTCACAGAGCACTGAGTCCCCGACATTTCGAGCTGCTCTACGTTGCACGCGGTCAAATGGATCGAGCAGATACTGGGGTGCGCCAGACCAGAGATGACAGCAATACTCCATGTGTGGCCGGACCTGCGCTTTGTAGAGCGCTAGAATGTGGGCCGGCTTGAAGTATTGCCGTGCTCTATTGATGACGCCCAGCTTCTTCGAAGCCAATTTGGCTTTGCCCTCCAGATGGCCACGGAATTGGCAATCGCTCGAGATTTCGAGACCCAGTATTCCGATACTAGCCGCGGCTTTAAGAGAAGTGTTCTCGAAGAGCGGTGATACGACAAATGGGGTTTTTTTAGTGGTAAACGCGCAAACTTTAGTCTTCTGGAGGTTAAATTGGACAAGGTTCAATTTAACCCATTCCGCGACCTTCTCGAGAGAGGACTCGATAGAAGACACAAGTTTCTCCCGGCACTGGTCGACGATTTCCCGAGAGAGACCTGCATGGCCCGTGTATACGGCATCACCAGTGCTGTCATCCGGATAGCAATGTATGTTGGAGGTGTCCAACATATCATTGATATGCAGAAGAAACAGTTCGGCTTCGGGTTCAAGCAATATCCGTTGACAATGACCTGTATGCTACGCCCAGTGAGGAAGCTGGAGGTCCACTTGCACAAGCTCTCGGGAAACCCAAATGATGGAAGTTTTGAGAGGAGCGCCTTGTGCCATATACGATCAAAGGCCTTCCCCCTTGCTTTCAATAGCCGCCGCCCATCTATGTGTTAGGTATACCAGAAGATCACCTGCCGACCGTCCATGGCGAAAGCCGTACTGTCGGTCGTTGATCAACTGGTGACCCTCTAGGTATACTAAAAGCTGGCGGTTAATTATGCTCTCCATGATTTTAGAGAGCAGGGAGGTGATAGCAATAGGCCTGTAGTTCGCCGGATCCGAACTGTCTCCTTTTTTTGGATCGGATGGACAAGGGCTGACTTCCATGAGTCAGGGACTACGCCTTTGGAATAAGAGTGCCGGAATAAACGCGTTAGCACCGGCTACAACTCAGGGGCACACGTTCTAAGCACGATTGGAGAAATGCCATCCGGCCCGCTCGACTTCCTGGCGTCCAACGAGTTATGAATAAAGATTACGATAGATAACAATAGATTACGATAGATAAATTAGATAACGTTCAGATTACTAAAGCCCTGAACGAAATCTCATGGTAAACGAACTTTTACAATATGATAACATTAACTCAATAATTATTAATGAAACTTAAAATAACAATATAATTTCCGCATATTTTACACAACATAAGCTTCTATATCCAGAAATGATTTAAATGTGTGTTGATTTCTGAGTTCAATTATTTAAGGAATTATTAGCCATAATCTCTCCTAACAGTTTTCTGTCTGAACTGTACTTCAGGCATAGAGCTCTGACACCGCGGGATGGTCGGCGGTGTTTTTCCGTTGTCGTCAAGAGTCGAGTTGGAGGCGAAAAGAGCGCACAGGAGCTCGGCTTTCTCTTTTACCGTATGGGCCAGGGTGTCATTCCTCGTGGACTTGTTCGGCAATGGTGTTCTAAATGACGTGAATGCGAACAAGTTAAACCTGATAGTGAAATATGATCTCCTTATATTTTATTTAAAAAACAGCAGTCAAGGTTCAAAAAATAAAATGAAAAATAATATTTTTACTGTTAGACTTGCAGTGTATGATAATGTTTTACCATATTTATGCAATGTTTCATATCCGCCGTTCTAATACAAATCACTAGTTATTCGCTGGTGGTCTATAAATCACTTGTGAGGTGACATGTTGAACACAGCATCTTGTAATTTTTTTGTATGGCGACCGAAACGTGACCATGCAGCTTGTAAAGCACATGAAACGATTACTCCTGTAAATATACCTTGCTACGTACGCTTGCAACGCTACGGATATTGAGGGACTTGTTCGGTAATGGTGTTCTAAATGACGTCGATGCGAACAAGTTAAATCTGATAGTGAAATATGATATCCTTATATTTTATATAAAAACAGCAGTTAATGTTCGAAAAACTTACCTACAGCTAACTGATTTACAGCTTCTTACAATTTATATTTCTATGGCGACCGTTTCGTGACCATGCAGCTTGTAAAGCACATGAAACGTCGGTATAAATAATGTTAATGTCCCGCCACTAGTACACTGTGTCAGTACAAGTTAAACGCGTTTTAATTCTTTTAAGAAGTATTTACCGTTCCCAATATTCGGTCTATCTCCGGTTGTGGGCTACTTGAGATAAAATTCTTAACTATCGTTGACTTTTCTGTCCCAATAAACTTATCGGCGGTAACTAACAATATCACGTACACGCTGTCTGTCAATGGGAGAACCTATAGCTTACCAGCGATAGAAGTTTTTATGGAAATTCACGCGTTCCAATAAGGCGATAAGAATGACTTGTCGGGTATATTAGCACAGCTTCAAATTACTGACAGTAGAAGGTAGTAATTTATCTCTATCTAATGATAGTAATGGGAACGGCCGTAAGGCGTTAGTTACTCTTTATAAAAGATAATTTAAATACCTGATATTATTATGTTATGTAAATTACAGTAATTTATAGAGTTAATGTTTTTTTCAAATAAGCACAATTTGATTTATCCTTATCACAGGTCCAACACTGCTGAAGTATTTGAAAGAAGTTATTCCAAGTCCGAAGCCACGATCGGAGAAGTGGGTCTCAACATCTGTTCCTCAAGCTCTCTGGAAGGACCCCAAGGCATCATTGTCCTCAGCTGAATACCACACGAACAATTTATTGGTAAGGAGTCTTCTCAAATGGAAATATTTAGAACGACTTGTTAGGTTTGAAGGGTGGAATGGCAGCTGAACAGCTGAAGAAGAGAATGAAAAACGAGCCATGTGAAACATTTTCAAAAAAATTTCAAACTTGATGAAAAAAAATACAAATAATTATTAGAATATACGTACTTGTCAGGATCAAATAATTTGGAAATATGTGACTTTAAAAACACAACAAATTGTTTAGATTTGGAACAGCGACATCTCAAGTCAACTTCCTAATATGCTAATATTGGGGTTGAGCAGGTTATCAACTGTAGAGTAGATCCTGTAGATGAAGCCACAACCTGAGAGTTGAACAAAGCATACAAGATTTTTCCAACGTTTCGTCACTCGAACGGTTGTCTCAGTTGGAAAGACCGCTCGCACGGAACGCGAGAGTACGCGGGTTCGATTCCCGCATCGTTCATAAAATTTTGTTTTCAAATTTTATTAGTGTATTGATCCCAGAAGTGAGGGTTATCTTGTTTATTATATCTTTAAAAACATAACAAATTATACAAATGATTTAAGTTTTTCTTTAGTGTTAATTCCGCCAATATTTGTTTTTAAACAATTCGACACGTGTTTCGCCTCTACACGAGGCATTGTCTCGCCAAAATCTGGCAGTAGTCTCGTGCCAGATTTTGGCGGAATTAACACTAAAGAAACATTTAAATCATTTGTATAATTATGGATTTCCGCAAAGTTACGATTTTTACGTAATAAATCAATATTTTTTTTGTAACAAATTGTTTAAATATGTGATTCGTCCATAAAGTAAAATGGAGTCTTATAGTATTTTAGGTTATCTGTATCTTTCTATTTCATATTGACTTTCTCGAAGTTTGCTGTTCATATATTATAAACAAACATTGTATGTTTGGACTACACTTTTATTTTTCAATTCGCAGTTATACAATTTTAAAACACATCAACTATCGCGCACAACACAATTATGTGGACTACCCCGAATCTCGCAGGTTTCATAATATGATGACACTTGAGGACAGGCGCAAGGTTCTGGATCTCTCTTTCCTTCACATAGTTCATGGTAGGATCGACAGTACAGAGCTAACTGAACTATTCATACAATTACGAGTGCCGTCAGTTCGCACTAGACACACGTCTCTATTCCAAGTCCCGCTGAGTCACACTAATTATTACGAAAATTCGATAATCTGTCGCACTCTATGCAGCAATTCAACAGTTCTGAACTTTTTAGTAACAGTAAAGGCTGCTTTAAAAGGAGTGTTAATAAAAATCTAAAGGAAGGTTAAATTTACATACATAATGTACACACACACACTCGCACTCTCACCAAACCACACACGCACAAATATCATGTCTTATTATAAATATTGTGAATCCGTTATTAGATGTAAGTCCTACAAAATAGTATTATTATAACCTAATTTAAGTTCTGTGGATTTTGTGATGTTTTAAATAAATAAATAAAACATTTACCTACATCGAAGATTAATTGCATTGCATCTTTGTAATATTATGTGACAAACAGTGTTCAACCGGGGTATTAAGAGTATGGAAGGGGTTAGTCCGAATTGAATCATGTTGCGCTAAAACTTTGATTTCTTCGATCATTTGATTGGTTTGTCATTTAGTTAAGACCTACTCCCATAAAAAAAACCTTGACTATGTGTTATGAGTTGCGATAAGATTTGTTATAATATCTTAGTCTGATTGTTATATTAAAAGATATCATTTATATGCTTAGAGTCCGGTTCTCTTCGAAGAAACATCTCGTCTTATCCCACAAAATGCCGTCACCATTGAGATCGCACCACATGGGCTCTTGCAAGCGATCCTCCGTCGCTCTCTGAAGAAGGACGTCGTAAATATTGCTCTCACCAAGAAGGGCGAAAACAATGTTGATATTCTCCTTGCAGCGCTGGGCAAGTAAGTTACAGAACGCATTTTTGTCATTTAATTATCTTTAGCTGAAGTAAAGCAATATTCAGCAGAGATGAGCAGGACATTCAGCTTATCGTAATAGATACAGTGCTGCTCAGGATTCTTGAGAAATCCAAAAATTCTGAGCAGCACTACAATTGCGCTCGTCATCTTGAGACATAAGATGTTTAGTCTCATTTGCCTAGTAATTTCAATAGATACGGCGCCCTTCGGACCGAAACACAATAATGCTTACACATTACTGCTTCACGGCAGAAATAGGCGCCGTTGTGATACCCATAATCTAGCCGGCATCATTTGCAAAGGAGCCTCCCACTGGTATACTTACTGTATATATATGTGATGTTTACGTGATACGTTGGGAGCAGGAATTATGACAAACAGACTTCTGTGGAAGGGGCACCACAATCCAGCCAATCTCACCTTTAGGTAGACCAGCAGCAGTTCTGAGTTCTACATATATTTTACTATCAAACGATTTTGTATAAACTTGTTTTACGGCCCTGGCCGCATTATTGGTCTGCAGTTTTAAGTCGTGGACTCTGGCTCAGTAAACATTCTTCAACACGTTTTCCTCCATAATAAGATTATTTGGATTTTAATTCACCTTGGTACTTGGTGGACATAGAACCGCCGCCTGCATTCACTGCGAGATCTAGCCCAAATGATTGTGAAACTGAAGTGGCAGTGGACAGGGCACATAGTTCCACGGACAGATGGCCGGTGGGGTAGAAAAGTTCTCGAATGGTGACCACGTACTGGAAAACGCAGTGTTGGTCTACAAGATGGACCGATGATCTGGTCAAGATCACCGGAATACGTTGGATGAGGGCAGTGCAGAACCGATCGTCGTGGAGATCTTTAGGGGAAGCCTTTATCCAGCAGTGGCCGTCTTCCGGCTGATGATGAGGTGGGGCTATATTATAATCTTAAGTATCCCTAGCGCAAGGAAATGATTTCCGCACTTTGTTGACGTTGAAAAACTTTTCTAAGAAGGAGGATCTATCTTTCTGAACTATACTACGACCTTCCAAGGGTATACTCACTCACTTACTTGGCCCGCAACAACATCAATGTTGTTATTGTGTGGAGGTGATAACGGACTCTGGTGATCCATACTTTAGTTTGTCCCCTGTTCGATAAAAAATTGTGTGCGTACAAAGTACACATGTGAGAAGTGAATCCTGCATTATGCATGAACCTCTAAACTGCATATGAAGTCCTAGTACATGTTGCTAGGATGACACATTTCAACCGCTGTGAAAGACATTACTATCACCGCTACCATACTTATGTTCTCCTGGTGTCAATAACGTAATACGTCGAGCGCATGAACTCAGAATGTATTAAGGTAATACCTACTCGCGTCATACATAGGACAATTTCTTCTTCAGCTACGATCACCTGGTACCAACTGTATAATGCTTCCTATCTCATTACCTCCCACGTTAAATCTTACGACTTTTTGTGTCTGTCTCTTTTTACTGTCTCGCTTTTTCGTTTCATCGACTTTTAAATCACAACGATGCTGACGAAGTTTTCACTTCAAGGGAGCTTATTAATAGCTCTCCCTATACGTCTCATGCATTAGATGCTTCTAATGCGTATAATCACGCTTAGTATATCGACCTTGTATACCTTTAATATTGTTAAAGTATTCAATTAATACATTAATCGCTTAATTACTCCACAGGCTATACGAAGTTGGAATGAACCCTCAGTTAGCAAACATTTACCCTCATGTACCGTTCCCGGTATCCCTGGAGACTCCCATGCTTTCACATCTCGTTGAATGGGAGCACAGTGAAGATTGGTAAGTTTTATTCTATACAATATTCCAGCGTAAAACAGTGAAGGATAACGTATCTATAAAACTCTTCAAATATTCATTAAAGAATAGTAGAAATAAAATCAACTTGTAAGTAATAATTCATAACTTCCTCGTTCATGGTGGTGTTGCTAGAGGAGAACGCTTTTGGAAAATATTTATTTTATACGATAGCAGTTCTTAGCATTTTTTATACCTACAATTATATGAAGATTGAAGATTAAAATTAGGTGTTTTGTAATAACATTACATCATGCGAATAATTAGTTATTTATGCAACTGTTTTGTAATTTAACACTCATGTGATACTATTATCATTACAAGTAGGTATTAAACTCACATTCGTGTTTTAATACCTAATCATCAAGACTCTACCTACACCCATAATATGAATCCTCTTTAAAAGATTCTGAAACAGTTAGCATACTGCTAACATTAAAAAAGACAGCCCTATTAACCATTATATCATCCAAAGCAGTGTTATTATGAAAACGTATGATGTAATGTTGTACTGAATTTCATAACATCACTAGTTTGCATGATGTTATGGTTATTAGGACATTGGGTGTTTTAATGTTGGCAATAAGCTAACTGTTTTAGAATCTTTAATAGAGGATTTAAATCATGGGTGTAGATAAAATTACAAAACTAAACAATTAATTAATAACATTTAAAAGAGTCAAATAGAGTTTATCTTGAAACATGAGTATAATTTAAATTCTTTAATAAAATAGAGATTTGCTTAAAGATAAACTTAGTAAAACTCACATTAGTTCTGTTCCATTCGGGGCCAACAAGAACGCGACGGGAGCATATTTTTCATCACATATTGCGACGTTCCGTCGGTCACCGCAAACTCTTTACGCGTTTCTGAAACTCGTTTGAAAGAATAAGAGACGAAGATCTTTATTTTTCATTTCTCATACTCTGAAAGTAATGTTGTTTTGATCTGATTATTGGGTGGAAAATGCTGCTTCCCTGCATAGAGCGGGAAAAACTCATACAAATTACTTTCCACCTTAGGGCCGGAATGAACTTTGAAAATAGAACTGTTGTCAGCTGAGAAGAGTTTTATGTAAAAACAACCAAATAAAAAAATATGCTGCGGCCATGTCACTTTCTAAACAGCCAGTGTGAACATAGCGTAAACTTCTTTGAGCGGAATAAACCGCAACAATTACGCGGTGAATTCCATATTTAAAATTTAAAAAGTCGACATAAATGGTCCCAATTTGACAACTAATTTTAAATAGGTACTACTTATATACTTTTATCTTCCTCATATTCGAAATGAAAAGTAAAGTGCTTAACACGGGTAAAATAATCAATTCCTACTCGGACTATAGCCGCCCTTGCTGCGCTCGGGCGTCTAAATAGGTACCTCGGGAATTTATTCTTCCGACCCTAGGTTAACAATCTACTATTTCATGTTTTATTACTTAGACACTGCTGGCTACATTAATACATCGGTCATGGTAGTAAGTTTGAATTATTTTGTGAAAATCCCAACAAAGAAGAAATAGAAAGGTCTTCAGAGGCGTATAAATAAAGACTTGAAGGACATAATAATATTCACCTGGCAATAAATCTTATGAATACAAAATATTCCACATTTCGGCTGAAAAGAGCGCGACTAGCCTCAATCTAAACGAATTGAGAACCTCCACCTTTTTTCGGTCGGTTAAAAACTAATTTTATTTATCAACAAATCGGATTAAAGCTGTTGAGGCTTATTGCAGATATATATAACAAAAACAATATGATTAAGCCAGTTTCCATAAAAAGAAATAGAATGGGTTTCATCACGATTCCAAATCATATGACAATATAAGTTTTATTAATTAAATAATTAGTAGAAAACGAACTCTTTATCATAATTAATTACTAATACTTCACTGATTTGCCTGCCGAAAAATTTTATTGTGGCTTACAACATATTGAATGAATGAATTTAAATTTATTATAAACTTGACCAGTCAGTCAGTGATTTACTTTAAACTACGACTACCTTTGGTGCTTTGATCCTAACTTCTTCGCATATTAAAACATTTCCATCCTTGATACGTTTCCAAAAAGATCGTATCACAAAGTTTAACAATCTCCTAAGCTACAACGCAATAAAGAGTCCAACTGTTATTAATAGGTTCGCATCCATCAGCGAACCGCAAACAAATAGGGTGGCTGATCCTCCGATGTTCTTTGACTTGACTATAGTATACATAATAATATATCCATGGCAGCTAGGTGGTTATAACACGATATTTTCTATCGCTACCTTTTTTTTATAAACTTATTTAATCATAAATATATGCACAGTTGGTACTTAAATTTTACATCTCGCCAAACTGTTGCAACAGTTTGTTGGCGAGTTTACGCTCTTAGACAATATTATACTATTGTGCATCTATTATAAATTATACCTAATTTGTTCGTTATATACCCTATAACTAATACACATATAACATTACACACATATCATTAATTAGTTATCAATTCATAATATTCCTAAAAACATATTAAAATCTTACCTGTATACATATAACTAAACTATACTACTTTAAATATTAAGGCTTATGTGGAGACGTTAAGAAAGTGCTCTTTTAATTTTTTCTTAAGTACTACTTTACAGTCTTTTTTATCCTCTCTTAACCATTCTATACTATTAAAAATTTTAGACACAACATATTCCCTTAATCTTTCCCCATAATAGTTACATATTTTTGGTATTATATATATATTTTCCTGATATTTTTACTCAAATTTTCCCTCAGATTAACAGGGTTTTTAAATCTATTTGAGTAATAATTTTCTTTTGTTATTAAATAGTTTACTTTGTTAGTTACTGGCTGTATTTTTAAGTCTTTAAATATACCTACACAAATAGTTTTATTATACTAGTTCCTTATATTATGAAACAAGGGCGCTACTACTAAGGTTATTCCGCTAGAGCTGGTATTTAACGAGCAAGCCACAGGCGGGCGCGATCAGGAGGAAGCCGAGAGTGTCAGGAGCTATGCACCCGCGTATCAAACGACGTTTATTTATTAATGGCCAAGTTAATCTATTTATTAAAAATATAAAATATTTTTAGATGGGACATACATATCGATAACCAGACAAGCAGAATTAGGAAACTAATATGTATTTTTAAAAGCTTACGACATGTCACAGATCCGGAACTTATAAAAAACATTTATGTGTCCCTGGTACAATCGCTATTAATATATTGCCTACCGGTATGGGGAGGAGTCCCGAAATCACACCTAATTAGTATAGAACGGGCCCAAAGATGCATACTTAAAGTAATGTTTTTTAAACGTTTTTGGCATCCCACAAAGCAGCTGTATCGTGAAAATAGGCTTATGAGCGTGAGACAGTTGTATATTTTACATGTGCTTCTATATAAACATAATGAACTCCCATATAACACAATACGCGAACAAATTAAGCAAAAAAGGTTCCGACATAATCTCTGTCAAATACCATCAAACAAAACAAAATTTACTAATAAACAAATCCCTTTCTTATCAAATTCTCTATATAATAAAATAAATAAAGATCTAAATATTTTTGAAATGACCACAAATAAACTCAAACATGAAGTTCAAAACTGGTTTCTAACAAAAGAATATAGAGAAACTGAAGAATTGTTAGAAATTATAACGTAATACATTTAAAATATAACATGACTCTTCTTAGTAAGTAAAACTACTTTAGGATCAATAAATAAAATCCACCACAAAAAAAAATATATATATATATTAATAATATACAACTTATAACTGCATCTTGTCGCATCTAGTAGCTGCTAATACTGTGTTGATTCATGTCGGTATCAACTCACTTATTGTTTTATTGAGGGTACATGTAATTTTAATACAACAGCGAAGTACAATTTATTTTGTGCAATGATTACCATTTTTATTAGAAACTGTGGTAATAATGTAGTGTGTTTGATTATCAATTGGTAGACATCCTGTTATTTAATTAAGTGTAACAAACCAAATATGTGAATCAGGTTAGCTACCTAACTACCCAACTGGCGAAATGGTCTGGGTATGTACCGAGAGTAATTCTGCTTTAATTAAATATCACATTACACGTATCATTTACACTACATCAGTTGACCTAAATAATTAATATACGATATAATTTATTAATACTTATATTTCAATAGGTTTAGGATACATTTAAACTTGCTTAATTTAAAACTAGGTAATAATTTAGATACCTTACGTCACTAATTAGCAAATAAGCACATATTCTTTTAGAAAATATTATATCTATCTATATTTCATACATATAAAGAAATATACAATCATATACCTTAACTAGTAGGTACATAATTATCTGATGGTATACATACCGACCTACATATTTACACATTACTACTCATACCTTTAAATTAATTATATACTATATTATATTACTTATTTATTTTTCCTCTCAAAATTATTAAACTACTACTCATTTTGTGCATTATAATAGTCAGACATACACATTCTTGAACTATGGAATAACAGACCGATACACGGGGAGTACTAATATCCTAAACACAGGGAAACTTAGTTAGGAGTTAGAGCACAGCCATGTACTAGTAGATTGTTGTCATAATGTAGACTACATACCTACCACTCCAGCAAAATATCAATTTTCTGGGAAGGCACCAGCTTTTATGTCTGCTTCACATAAAACCTACTGTCTGTATGTGCCTAGGTTCTTTAAGAAGTCCTAGCAATAAAAACTTCGTACCTACTTGTCTAGATGCACTTACCAAACATAAGTATATAGGCTTCTTCTTAATGTTTGTATCTAAAGGTTGTGATGTATAATGTTGTGTAGTAGGTATTATGAGTATGTAGTAGCATGTACATGGCTTTTTTGTATAATACGTTTTTCTTTTGAGACAAAATATTTGTATTTGTATTTTTAATATTGATATGGTCACTATTAGATGTTATTTTTTGAGCTAATTACGTAATAACTTAAGACAGAAGGACTTAAGTAATAGTTAACTTAAGTAGGGACTTAATAAATTGAACGACTTGGTAGACCGACGACGGTAGAAAAACTAAGTTGCGAGACTTGATTTTTTTACAAGTTATGTTTTTGATGGCATAACATAAATGACTTTCTTAATGACACCACAGACTGGGAATGGAGCGACCGTCCCCAGGCTATTAAATAATAAATTTTATTGGACGATATTATGCGCCCGTTCTTCTCAAACCTGAGACATACTTTTGGAATGGGCTTTGACTTTCAATAACTGATATCATATCCTATTTATTAAAATATTTGAATTTAAATACAAAATGCTTTCTCCACCCGCTGGATTCACTGAGACCGTTAGCAACTAACTGATTAACACTGGATCAATCGCCTTGTCTTTATTTAAAATTAATGATTTGTATTATATTCCACATGTTTTATCTAGGTACGTAACATCATACAAGGCCCAAGAGAAGATGAAGTCAGGGGAACGGACAGTCAGGATGTCCATCGCTGACGAGGATGCTGAGTACATCGCCGGACACGTTGTTGATGGTAAACAATTCAAATAATTCTTAAGATAAGTGGGAGTGTTTTTTGAACAGGATATCGACTGGTATTCAGCTGGCAGTTGGGTACCACAGATGCGGCCTTTCTGTTTGAAATTCGTGTTCAAGGATTATTACATTTCGGTTTTGAAGCGTGCAGTTGCAAGAGAGACTTAATACCTTATGTCTCGAAGTGACGAGCGTAATTGCAAAGCCACTCAGAATTTTTGGTTTTCAATAATCGTGAGTAGCACTGCATTGTAACGTGAGAGTGCGTATCACTACCATCAGGTGAATATCATACTCACTTTCCATCAAAAAAAATATAATGCGTTGTTTAGTAGCGAAAAGGAAAAAAAATCATGTAACTATTGGTCTATTTTGATTTTTCTTCTATTGAGAAAAAATATTTAAATCATAAATCTTCAAAATTGATTTATCAAAAAACCAGAGCTGTCAGGACAATGAAGAAAATAGAGTAAAATGAAAAATAGAGAAAAATTAACGTCATTGTTTCAAAACAATGACGTTAATTTTTGAGGTAGAACCCCAATATATCCTCTAAGATCTAAATTATCCTCTAGCTGAAGATTACTTTTCAAAACTGCTTAAGTTTTTAAATAGATTTGACGTAGCTGCAACTAAAGAAGCACTTATTCATTCCCTAAGTTGTGGCTTTAAGACCTGGCTGATGCTTTATTTCCAGAAAATAAAATATATAAATTCTTGTCTTTAAACTCAAACTCAAAAGATTTTATTCAATATAGGTTAATCATTTACACTTATATATGTCAAAGTTATACACTTACCTTTTATCACCACATCGGAGATGTTGACTTTTGATAAGAAGAATTGGCAAAAAACTTATTGCCACTCTTTTATACAAAGTGATTTAGCAAAACAATGAAACGTTTCAACTTTAAGTGAAAAAATAAAAATTAGTAAGTAAATCTTTAAAAAAGCGGCTAGAGGTATTTATTGAGTTTCTACAGTGGGGACTTCAATTCACACACCCTGTAAATAAATAAAGATATTTGTTATGGGACCATCTTAAATGTTTTAAGAATTCAATCATATTTAAGAACAAACCAGTTATTATGATCCCCTGAATGCGATTAATAAACAACATTATTTATTCATTAACAGGTCGTAACTTGTACCCTGCTACTGGTTACCTGGTATTAGTCTGGGAGACTCTGGGAATGATGATGGGAGAGCTGTACACCGAAGTTTCGGTCGTTTTCGAAAACGTTCGATTCCAAAGAGCTACCAACGTGCCCAAAGAAGGAAACTTGGAGTTCATTGTAATGATTCAGAAGGGTAGCGGCAATTTTGAGGTAAGATAATGAAAGGCATAAAGGCATAAAAGGCAATTATTTTCTCAAAATTGATTCAAGGCGCAAGAAACTCTCCCAGCATTCTTTTTAATAAAATATTGTACTGTCATTGTTATTACTATAAAATAATCATAATCTAGTCCCAGGCTATCTGATCACTTAGATATTCAGCTGTGGAGTAGTAGCATTTACGACAGAACCGTTTTTTAATGAAACATTTTAATTAATTTATAGATAATGCCTAAACAGTGGCTGGGACTTTATTATAAAAGTGTATACATTTACCCTTAAAGCTATTATGTATATTATGAGGTCTACTAGAATTGGTAACAAGCAATTCCTTATTTCTATTGTTATTATATTATGATTCGATGCAAAACTTCTTAACCATTGAGAATTAGTTTGGAAATATTGTACCGTAAATCATCCTTTCGGAAAACTTGAGCTAATGTAAAGAAGTGGCAAACTCACTGTCACTTCTGATTAATTAAGATTTATAGCTTCGGTATTTTACTAAGAATTTCCGCAATTCACTAGACTTACTAGGGTTTATATTAGAAACAGTGAAATAAGAAAATTTATTGAAGTAGGTGTTATTTTATGGAAATCCATCATAATTATCCAAATGTTCGTGACGATACACGTGAGTCTCGTGCCTGATTTTGGCGAGACAACATCTGAGGATGCCTCGTGTAGAGACGAAACACGTGTTGAATTGTTTGAAGACGAATATTGGCGGAATTAACACTTAAGAAAACTCGAAACATTTGGATAAAGTAATTAAAGTAAAATAAATGTAAATTTGCAGGTTGTGGAAAGTGGCGCATCTATAGTTACTGGTCGCATCTATCACAAGAAGAATGTTGGTAAAGAGTATAGAGTTTTGAAGCCGGCACCAGAAGCCACTGGACCTAATGTCAAACATCTGCTTACCAAGGACTTCTACAAGGAATTGAGACTTAGAGGATATCAATACAGGTTAGATAATATTACATGAGTGAAATGCAATAGATCGATCTAATGAAGTCTAAGGCAGTAAGATTGTACCTACTCAAATAGCTTTTAACAGAAATAGGATGAACACAATTGCGATGGCAATGAAGGCGATATTCTTGACTTGAACAGGTAGCATCTCCAACTACGAACAGCAAGCTATTAGAATTACTTAAGTAAATATTTTCATCTGTTTTCTGGGTATTGTAATATTTTTCTATGTGATAAAGATGCATACCTAATACTTGTACCTAACACCTTGACATATAACCAATATATAGCACTAATGGCATTCTATACATATCTATACTAATATATAAATCTGCAGTGTTTGTTTTTTTGTTTGTTTGTTTGAACGCGCAAATCTCTGGTACTACTGGTCCGTTTTGAATGATTCTTTCAGTGTTGGGTAGTCCATTTATCGAGGAAGGCTATAGGCTATGTTTTTTTTTTTTCAAAATTAGGGATCCGTAATAAAATTGCTATTTTGTAACACAAGGTGTAAAATCGAAAAACTATTTTTGCGTGCGCTGCAAAAACTATTGACAATAGAACAAAATGATGTACAGGCTATAATATAGGCAATATTTTATAACTTATAAAACTATCGCGTGAATTATACTTTATATGGCAAAACAGCGTTTGCCGGGTCAGCAAGTAGATGAATAACGTCGTACAAAAGGAACATGCCACAAATTACACCATAGTTAGCTTCGACTGCTATATCTATACATTGCTGCACATACTCCAGTTGCTTAATATATTTTTAGTCAATAAGAAGCAATGTAAAACATTTATTCAGTTCAAGTGTTGTTGAAGTTGTTGAATTTAAAACTCTATTGGGACAGTGACATTTGACACCCGAGTGAGGAGAAAAGTGTGCTTACATTGTCTTTAAGCACATTTTTGCCTTTCCGCTATCAGACTGCAATTGATATGTCCTTAAATGTGTATTGGAATGTATGGAACGCCATTGTATAGTAAACCTTGTTCTGTTTTCAACATATTTTACACAGATTGCAAAGTCACGCTTGAATGAAATTTTAGCGTAACACTCAAAATATGAATTACGTTAATACAGCTTTATGCAGTGGAAGTGACTACGATAATTACCCACTTGAAGAAGATGGTGTTTTAATACACAAATGAATGTTCAACATGAAATGTTCCTTATGAAAATAATAAAAAAATATTCCCCCCTCTGAAATATTCCTGATTCTAAATAATATACAAAAACAAAAATTACATAAAATATCTCAATTGGAGCTGTTTCTAACTTTCGAAGATTGCCTGTTTTACGGCTTCATCGACTAGACTATAATTATATTGAAGATCTTCCTCTGGTGCATATTTTAAAAGAACGATTATTTTCACAGTGGTTTGTTCCGTGGTGTTCTTGGTTCCAACATCGAGGGTACTAGAGGGCGTGTCGCCTGGGTCAACAATTGGGTTACATTTATGGACTGTATGCTACAAATGAAGATTGTTGGTAACGATACCCGTGGTCTCTTTGTTCCGACCAGAATTGAGAAGCTTAGTATCGATGCCAATATGCATTATGACGCTATTTCCAAAATGAATCCCGATTCCAATAGGCAATCGTTTGAAATCAGAGTCTACCCAGACGTTGATGTCATCAGGTAATTTATTTTAACAATCTTTAATTGCAGAAGTGCCTACTATTTTCCGTAATATGTTTGTGAGGAATCTTGACTGAATAGAATTAATATAACCCACCCATATATTTGTTTATATTCAAAACATTTTTCAGGGCTGGAGGAGTAGAATGCAGGGGACTTCATGCAACACCTATATCGAAAAAGATACCTTTGGGAATTCCAGTGCTAGAAAAGAACGAATTCATTCCGAACTTCGGAGATAAAAAGATGAAGGTTAACATTTCTTCATAGTCATTAGATCCATTTTTTAAGATAAAATCTATGTATTATTATGACTTTTACTATAAACAAACATAGGTTAACCAATGTTATTTGCAATAATCATAAAATATGAATTTTATTTTTTATAAAAATATTATATTAATCTTAAGACTAAAAGAAAAGCTAATTACAGGTCGAAGACATACTGAGAGCAAACATTCAATTGATACTAGAGAATGTTCAGACTTATAAAGTAAAAAGCATCGAGTTAGTTGACGAAGAATACAAGTTAAATAACTATGAGCCAATAATTACTAAAGTCTCTGATGTCCTTGAAGATCTTCCTCTGGTTCAGCCAGAACTGTTGCTCTTTAGTGAAGAAGCGATTGAGATGCCAGCTGACATAACTGTTGAAAATAAGAAATTATCTGCAGAGAGTAATGTTATTCTATTTATTGGCGCAAATCTCTTTAAAAGGCCAGAGGTGAGTATTAATGCTTCTATAAAATTATTCTTACAGTATAATTCCCAATCCTGATTGATAAATATAAAAAAAATATAAGTATTTTATTAAATCATTTAACATATCTTTATTTTAATATTAATACGTATTCACTTGTCTTTACACAGATTCTACAGCAAGCCGTTTCCACTCTGCGCGAAAAATGTTTCATAATAAGTCGTGAAAAAGATCGCCCTAATCCAAAAGATTATTCTGACAAATTTGACATTATAACAATACAAGATACAGGCGCTGAATACTTAGTTCTCTTCAGAAAGCGAGTAGGAGCTAAGCCGGCAAAATTCGTAAAAGTTGTGACGCATGATCCTAGTTTTGCTTGGATAGATAAACTTAAAGAAGAATTAAAAGCCGGCCAAAAAGTGGTTGTATATAACAGTGATGAGCCTCTCAACGGCCTCTTAGGTTTAGTCAACTGTTTAAGGAGGGAGCCTGGAGGTGAGATTGTCAGTGGTCTTTTAATTGCCGACCCTTCTGCTCCAGCGTTTAATCCAGATTTGGAGTTTTATGAAGAACAATTAGATAAAGACTTAGCGATAAATGTTTATCAGGAGGTAAGATCAAAACTTTTGTAATTTTTGATGATAATTTTTGATGGTAAGATCAAAACTTTTTTAATCAATTTTGTAATTCACGAAGGAAAATATGTACAAATTACATCTTGAAAACAAAATATTTCTATTTTGATTTTAGGGTAAATGGGGTACGTACCGCCATTTGCTTCTTGGAGATTTAGATACTGTCCGTGCAAACCATGCCTTCGTAAATACGGTGACCATTGGAGATCTCTCAAGTCTTCGGTGGCTGGAAGGGCCAATCAAAGCTGACACAGTTTTTAAAGCTCCGACTAGTGTCCTTGTTCACGTAAGTCTTCTATGTATATATTTCCTTCAATCATTAACTTGACTATAATATGGTCCTGAGCCATTTTGAGTATGTTCACTGTCTTAAAGTCTGGAGCTACGTTTTGATCATTGCATTATACCACAGAACACGTTCGTACGAGTTTTGTGAATTATACGATGGTATAAAATACAGTTTCAATTATATTGATATTGTCATATTCATGTAATGATTTTATGAAAACTATTTAATACCTACTAATCGGCCCGTGCGCCATTAATTTTCACAATAATACCATGCCTACGGCACTGTGCTACATTTTAAGGTAAAACAAAAATTCCGTTTAAAAAATGATAGCTAACCAATTAGCTGACCCGATAGACGTTGTTCCGTGCATAATAAATGAAATACTGTTTTTTAAGAATTTTTCAATAATATTTGATAACACAAAGAGTTATTTCGTAAAAAATGCTCCCTGTTGTTATAATGAAATTGTTTCACAGCAGAACTGTCAAACCACGCGTCAATAAATTCTCTCACAGAAAATATGTCCATATAAAACAAATATTTGAATTAAAAATAATTATGGGTCCCAAATCGAAATAAAAACTATCCTATCCCTCAAGTTGGACTAAACTGCACTTCATGAAGTAATCCCTATTTAAATCGCGGACAAACAACGTGTCACGTAATTTATATATATTAAGATTAAGACCTAGTGAACAAGTTTTAAAACGTATAAAGTAGAGATAAATGACCTAAAAATCGAAAGTCACCTCAAATTTTCGCAAGATTCATAGAATAGTGTGATAAGTGCCTACCGACGAAAGGTAATGTCGATCACATAACTCATACAAGAAATTCGAGTATAACATAATATTCCGTTATTTTGTGTTGTGTAATAAGGGTGTGATATGTGTGTCATCACACGAGTGTTTTAATACCTAATTATCAACAGTTGCATACAAGACTTTATCTACACCCATATAATTGATCCTCTGTCAAAGATTCTGAAACAGTTAGGTTACTGCTAACATTAAAAAAGCCAGTCCTAGTAACCATAATATCATACAAAGGAGTGTTATTATGTAAACGGAGTATATAATGTTGTACTGAATTTCATTACAACACTCGTTTGGATGATGTAATGGTTATTAGGATATTGGGTGTTTTAATGTTAAATAAGCTAACTGTTTTAGAATCTTTAATAGAGGGTTTAAAGCATGGGTGTAGATAAACGTGTTAAACACTAATGTCTCGCCAGGTGTACTGTGCAGCTCTGAACTTCCGTGACGTCATGACGGCCATGGGTCGCGTTACTGTAGACGCTGTTGCTCGCGGGAGACTTGCACAAGAATGCGTTCAAGGATTCGAGGTCGTTGGACGGACTCCAAAGTAAGTTTGCCATTTTCAGTTATTAGTTATGAGAAACTTAGTTATAGTCGGTCCCAGCTCAATGGGACATGTCATGTGAGAAAACGTGCCTGTAACTTATCATGTAGGTAAGAGATGGTATTTTTGTAAGTTCTTGAACCTGTAAATGTGTATATAAAAGAGAGACAATGACTTTCTTGCTACTTCCCATTAAAACCAAATTTTTACTGAAGTGGTAACACCACTCCTATGGCAGAACCATTCTAAAATTTTGTTATTCGTCACTGTCTTCTTTTGACCTAAATAAATGAAATATAATTTATTTTATGGTAAAGTGGGACAGACTAGCGTATGTACACACGAACAAACAAAGTGATCATTGCCGTCCACACTCTTGGATATACAAATAATTGTATTTTATTAATATTAAAGGTATTAGGTTAGCATGAGAGGTGTATTAAATTAAATCGTGATTAAGTATTTTTATACGTTTTAGTTTTAGAAGTCGGTTTTTTTAAACGTCCTTTATTTTTCATCATTCATCGTCGATCATCTTAGAATTGTAATTTTGTATTTGCAGTGGATCCCGCGTAATGGGAATGGTCCGTAACAGTGGTCTTGCCAACATGGTGGAAGGAGACCAGGCTTTGTTGTGGAGTATTCCTGATGAATGGACATTCGAAGAAGCCGCGACTGTACCGGTCGCTTATGGAACGGTGTACTACGCAATGGTTTGTACAAACATAGTATTTTCTTTGATTAACGCGAGTGTTACACATTTAAATATAACATTTTTAAAGGCTTAGATAATTCATAGGTACGCGGAGCCTCCCACTGATAAACTAAATTAATAACAAAAATGTAACTTAAAAATCTAATATAAAAACACAGTTACATTTACGTGTTTTAACCCTGTAAACGTGTTTTTTTTCAACGTACAAACATCTCTTTCATTAGCAAACTTGTCGAGAACATAACTTTACAAATCGCTGGGCTATAGGTACACATCGCTTGCAAACTTGCCTCTTGTCTAAAATACAATCTGTTTATACGATCCACACCAAACACACAACATTGATACAGGCAACATACACACATACCAGTCTTCTTGCACTGGATGCCGGCTTGATTATGGGTAACACAAGGGCACCTATTTCTGCCGTGAAGCAGTAATGTGTAAACATTACTGTATTTCGGTGTGAAGGGTGCCGTAGCTAGTGAAATTACTGGGCAAATGAGACTTGAAAACTTATGTCCCAAGGTGACGAGCGCAGTTGTAGTGCTGCTCAGAATTTTTGGGTTATTCAATAATCCTGAGCGGCACTGCATTGTAATGGGCAGTGCGTATCAATTGCCATTAGCTGAACGTCCTGCTCGTCTCGTCCCTTATTTTCATAAAAAGAAATATATTTTGCAGGCAGATTTATAATTAGCCACATGAAAACAGTTCAATACCTTTTAAAAAATAGTAATAAGATTTTTCTTATGTGGAGAAGAAACCCTGCATGTGAATTATTGCAAGTGCAATTTTTAAAAATTAAATAATTTGTTCGTTTTTGATGTTCTTACCTAAAATTAAAAAAAACTAGAGCTCAGACACTATGTGGTCTTCAAATACACTCACAATGTCTGACGAAGAGCTGTAACACCGAACTGACATACTCTTACGGCCGTTTTCAATAACGTATCTCTAGTAACGGATATATTACTGTCATCGTTCAATGACAAGATCTTACCTATCCATAGTTATGTCCAGTATAGTTATAGTCCAATGCTTTATGTCGATAGGTTATTGAAATGTAAGTAAGCGTAAAAGGATAGATTTCTCTACCTCTAGTAAGTTAAACTAGCTTTAGATAGGTTACTGAAAATGGCCGTAAATAGCCTTCAGTTCTGTAATTGGTAGTTAAGGACATGGTGTTGTTACGATAAAACAGATATCAAAATGGAAGCCGCGCAAGTGAGGAATTCCTTCACTCATAAAAGTTAGCGGATCCAAGTGTGTACTATAGACGCAATACCCTAGTAGTGCTATAGCACATTCTCCCGGGAGATGCATAGTACATAATTTACACTTTACATACCATGGAAATAATTATAGTTATCATCATTTCTTAGCAAGTACATTACAAATGTCAATATTACAAATGAACACAAAAAGCAGCTGTTTGGAGTGTTTTGATATCATTTTTTAAAAAGTCTGTCATATAATTATAATAATAAGCCTTTTATTTCATGCAAAAAAGTAAAATACATACACAGTTTACAAAAGAAAATATAATTAAATGAAAGTTTATGATGTTATTTACATGTATTTGTTTAGGTCTGGATAATAATAATATAAGTTTGCTTGCATGAACCCCTCTTCAAGTGAGGGTGAAGGCCTCCTCTAAAGAATACCATGTGTCTCTATCTTGAGCTATGTGCGACCAGAAGGTACCACCTATTTTTATCAACTCGTCTGCCCATCCCGTGTGGGGTCTGCCTTTGCGATGTTTGCCGATTGGACCCTTCCACGTTGTTACCCTGTTGGTCCATATCTCGTCCTTTCCACTTTCATTTAAGTTTTTTAGCGTCAGTTAGAGCATCCGTCGCTTTGGTGGTTTCTCTTATCTTTGTGTGACGAATTTTTTGCATCTTTTTAATGTTGAGCATACTTCGTTCTATTCCCCGTTGGCAGGTAGTGATTTTACTTTTAAATTTTTAATATAATATAATTAGTATACCAATAGTAAATTTGTAAATCTACATGACTTTGTTTGTAACTTTATATGTCCTTTATGTAACTTTATTATAATAATTTCCTCTTATAATTTTTTTAATGAGTCTTGGCACTTTTAAAAAATATGTTTTTTACAAATATTATTATATTTATTATGTTTTATGTAACTTTATTATAATAATTTCCTCTTATAAATTTTTTAATGAGTCTTGGCACTTTTAAAAAATATGTTTTTTACAAATATTATTATATTTATTAACTAGGTTACACATACTAGCTAATAAGTCTGTAATTAATCTTATTTGTAATAAAGAATATTTGAAATTGAAATAGTAACTGTGTCAAAAACTTAACTAACAAAACCGGCCAAGTGCGAGTCTGACTCGCCCATGAAGGATTCCGTATCAGCTAGTAATATAAAAGTTCTTGTAGTTTGTTGTAACTTTGATTGATGTTGTAATAATGATGTATTTTTTTTTTTCAATTAATTTATTGATAATACGATTTATGACGTTTTAAAAGAAACTACTTACTAGATCTCGTTTTGCTGGAAGTTTGCACGGTAATGTACATTATATTTATCATTCTCTTATTTTAGAAGTTACAGGGGACACACACACATTTAACCACTTCGAAAGTGTATCTCGTGCAAACTATTTATTTAGAAAAAAAATTATATAAGAAACCTCAATTACATTTATAAAGACCTATCTATAAATACCCCACACTTTTGGTTTTGATGAAAAAAATTTCAGTTCTAAGTATAGGGAACCTCCAAAATTTATTGTTTTTTTTTCTATTTTTGCGGGAGAATCTTAATGCGGTTTACAGAATACATCTACTTACCAAGTTTCAACAGTATAGTTCTTATAATTTCGGAAAAAAGTGGCTGTGACATACGGACGGACAGACAGACATAACGGATCTATAAGGGTTCCGTTTTTTGCCATTTGGCTACGGAACCCTAGAAAACACGAGTTGAACTTGTCAGTAATGGATTTCCATATGACTTTTCTGCCACATCTGTGTACGAAATAAATATCGCACTTTCGGCCCATTTGTCAAAAAGAACCCTCCGTGTAGGTATAGAAGAACGTATATTTGTAGTAGTAGACACTTTTTTATTTATTTATTTATTAGGAAGACCAACAGCTATTAGCTACCTTGTCTGTTAATTAACATAACTGTGAGCCAATTATAGGTCTCCGCCAGTAGTTACAGAATAATTAAATTCAACGATACTAATAAACACTAAAGTAATAGTTATTTATGCAACTGTTGTGTAATAAGGGGTATTAAAACACGAATGTGGATTTATCACACTCGGCTTCGCCTCGTGTGATAATAGTATCACATGAGTGTTTTAATACCTAATTATCAACAGTTGCATATAAGACTTTATCTACACCCAGAATATGAATCCTCTAAAAGATTCTGGAACAGTTAGCTTATTTACCTAATATCATTCATTACTGATTATATACAAATAAACTAAGTATTAATGAAACAATTATTTATTTTAGTAGTAATTTACATTTTGTATAGTGCAATAATTAAAATTCACTCGAATATAATGTTCTTTTGCAGCGTTTAAAATGAATCGCTCATTTTTTGTAAACAAAACAATAAAAATATCGAAGAAAAATGGCGGGGATTCGAATAACCTACTTTTTTTTTACGGCGTGCGACGTTCTGGGAGTGTGGAGTGCGCGTAAACGAAAATGTTCTTTTTTTTAAATTCATACAGATACCACGTATCGAGCAATAAGAATGTGGCTGTATGTTGAAACTCTTTGCGCATGAAGGGATAAAAAAAAACATAGGAGTGTTGTTATGAAATTCAGTACAACATTACAACACTCGTTTGGATGATGTAATGGTTATTAGAACATTGGGTGTTTTAATGTTGGCAATAAGCTAACTGTTTCAGAATCTTTAATAGAGGATTTAAAGCATGGGTGTAGATAAACTAATAAAATACAATGCATAATTTAAATCAATTCAATAATTAAAACAGTTAATACACAAGTAAAGATTCAGTGACATTACAGTACTACTTTTAACTACTATCTTAATACTTATTAAAACTTACTTTAAACTTTTTATAATACAGGTAATGGTTGGTCAAATGCAACGCGGTGAATCTGTGCTCATTCATGCTGGTTCTGGAGGTGTCGGCCAAGCTGCAATCAATGTAGCTTTGCATTACGGTTGCGAGGTGTTCACCACGGTCGGTACAGCAGAGAAGAGAGCCTTCATCAAGAAGCTCTTCCCCCAGCTTAAAGGTGAAATGCACGATTCTCTATAATGGTCACAATAACAAAAGATAAATAAAATTTTCAGCATTAAGTTCTCGCCAATGAAATCTTCGTTCTGTCCATAATCTCTTGCTTTGTACGCTTTCCTTCTTTAACACATCATTTCCTGTGCAAGCTGTTAACCTATGGAATTCTCTTCCCACTGAAATCAAAAGAGCTCAAACTCTCCAAAACAATGCGCGTAAATTATTATTTTTCACTGTGACAAATTCATTAGTTCTTTTCTTGTATTATTTACTGTATGTGGATGTTTATATTATATGTATATGGATAACACCACCTTCTCTTATTTTATCAACTGAAAAGAGCGCAAAAAAAGAATGCTGGGAGAGTTTCTTGCGCCACTTCTTCTTTCTCAGAGCGCCATTTGTTTCCGAAGCGGTAGTAGTATCTAATAGTTATTAGAAATGACATCAAAAAGAATTCTATATGAATAAATTTTGAGAAAATAAATGCCTTTTATGCCTTTATGCCTTTTAAAATTATTTCAGTACAGGTTGCCTGCAAGAAATCTATTGCTTCTTATGTATTCTCGATTTTTTTATATTTAATTATATTGTGGTGTGCAGTAAAGATATATTTCATTTCATAAACTTGATGTGTAATAAATAGTTACGATACTATTAGATTAGGCTTAAGAACTGAACCACGGCTCCAGCCGACGGGGAAGACTTTATATTTAATTACATAGATTTCACTCAATATTACTTGTTTTTTTTAACAGATAGTCACATTGGTAACTCCCGTGATTCATCTTTTGAAGACATGATTCGTCGGGAAACAAATGGCAAAGGAGTAGATTTGGTTCTTAACTCTCTGTCTGATGAGAAACTTCAGGTATATTTGTTATTTATTTAAAAAATAATACTATAAATGTGGAACTACAATATGTAATTAGAAGTTATGAAAGATTATAAAAATATTTAATTCTTCCCAGGCTTCAGTTCGATGCCTCGGCTATCGAGGTCGTTTCCTTGAAATCGGAAAATTCGACATCAGTAACAACACACCGATAGGCATGTATTTCTTCCTAAAGGAGACATCCTTCCACGGCATCATGTTGGACTACATCTTCGATCAAGACGTCGAGTTCAGAAAGGTATATTAGAGGATTCCATATAATGTGAAATAAAAAATAAGATTTAAATTATTAAGAGCAATATTTAATGAAAACAAATATAAGTCAATACAGTAAGGAAAACAACAATTCAAAATTATATTAAAGCCAGCGCCCCGCTTTCGCACTTCATACAATAAATAGTTGCAAAATGGGAGCTTTTTGTATTTACAGCCTACTTTTAGAATTATTTGGCCTTTAGCCCGTCTGTGGTATCACTATGGTGCTGTACAATTATATGTAAATGTTCAGTCCTAGGTGCATGCTCCGAATTGAAATCCATAAAAGCTGGTGTCCCGCAAGGCTGCGTGCTATCCCCTGCTCTGTTTCTTCATGTCAATCATATGCTGCAAATCAGCAGTATTCATTGCTATGCAGATGACAGCACAGGGTATGCTTCCTACACCGACCGTGCCAATATCAACAGCTAGGAATAGCGTCGATGAAAACCGCAACAAACTTGTGTCTGAAATCGAGAATAAGTTTTGCAAAGTCTCGGAATGGGGGAAGAGTTTCAGAAAAGCGACTTTGTTCTATACTTTGGAGTGACAATGGCTGGCTTAGTTATTTTGTGACTTTTATATCCCTTAATCAGACAAAATACCAACCCTTTCTGCTTCATAATATTATTAATGAGTACTTTTGTATGTTTTTTATTCAATCATGCAAAACCGACAAACAACAAAAAAGATTCAAGTGCAGTCCCGGTAAATGTATAACAATTATTAAATCACCAACTCATAGACAACAGTATTAAAATTTTATAAATAAGGGAAATTTAACATTTAAACATATAGACCACTCTGTGTGTTGGCAATTTTGCCCGGTCGCTGTAACTTACAGACAGTTTGATGTATTTTATTTTTAAATTCTTTACAACTTTCATAGAACAGTGTACATTAAATTCCATCCCCATCATTAAAAGCAGATAAAATGATAAACTAGAGAAGAACTGATTTGCATTTGCTTTTACTGAAAAAGGGATAAAGTCCCTTGTACCTTTTATCACATATTTTATTCCCGTTACCAATTCTACGAAAACACTATATGCAATGACATTGCTAATATATGAATACAGATCTTCTCAGAGTTATTTAATGTCTTATTCGATGTCATATTTAGCCCAACAATATTAAACCTTTTTTTGTTTTAGCTTCTTCATAATCTTTTGCTGACGGGTATTCAGACGGGTGGAGTTCGGCCTCTCACGTACACAACATTCCATAAAGATGAAGTTGAAACTGCCTTCAGATATATGGCATCTGGAAAACACATCGGAAAGGTAAAGGATCATTTACAAATAAAAAGAGGTAAAATAAAAATTGTTAAATTGGATATTGCCATGCAAAGAAATTGATGGACACGATATAGATAAACGCGAGTGTAAGACAGATTCTTACGTTTGTTATTTTGTAAAAATAAACATTATAGATTTTTTTAAATTTCAACACAGAAGTCGGTCTCAAGATAAGTATACACAAAACCCAATCTTTAACAACAAAAACAGGACACAATTAGGAAATTTTGCCAAAACCAATCTACATAAGCCAATAAATGGCACTTAATTAATAAATTCAACGACTACTTACCTCTCAACAACTGTAACAATTATTTCCCCCTCAAGACGTTGTTCTGGAAACATGGGGATTAAAAAGTAATGTATTTTTTTACGAAATAACCAAAGAAAAAATCTTCCAAGTGTATTTAATTGACTTATCCTCTTAAAGACAGGCTTCATTTATGATGAGACGCATAATACAGGTCAATCCGAATACAAATATATAATAAATTACCCGATAGTCACCCTATAAACAAAAAACTAATCGTGAATATCGATCGTTAAGACGTATTATATAGGGTTATACTGGCAATATATCGGTGAGAGTGGTGCGTTCCATCATAAACATAGTATATTACGTTAGTATAAGTTTGTAGTCAGTATACTGTCAAATTACGAGTCGTCTTATTAAAATCGTTACACCGGTCACGGCCTTCACTCTTTCCTATCTTATTGAGTTTACAGCCAGCCTAGTAAAACTCACTAAAAAAAAGCTGTTTACTCGATTGTATGAAACGTGCAGTCATTGATAGATTGACAGATGACGGCTATAATCTTGTAAAGAAGAGAGATAGCTAAAATCCACTACGTTTTAAGCAACTGTACGCCTTCAAACTTAGACGGATTATATACGTCGTCAGCCATACTGTAATTACAACTATTTCAAACTTATGTCAAATCACTGCACGTTTCATATTAAACTAAATTTCAATTTTTACTTAGGCAGTCCCACCTCTTATTACGTAGTATTTACATCCTCTTTGGTTACACCGCCTTCACTCTTTCCTGTCGTATTTTGTAAGTTTACAGTTCTAAAGAACCTAGTTTCAAAAATAAAATGTTGACGTTATAAAATATTTCTAGGTGATTATCAAAATCCGTGAAGAAGAGCGTTCCAGTACCCGCCCAGTGACCCCCGGGCCCTTGCCGTTCGACGCTGTACCAAGGTATTATTTTGACGGCGAACATGAGCATATTATACACTTACAATGAACATAACGATTTTGTTCACGGAGGAATGATAGCGATTCCTACTAGGGTGTAATTTATAGGCGAGAAAGAAAGTCGAGGGTCTTACACCCGAGTAATGAAAAAAAAATCAATCGAAACATAATATGAGGAAACAAGAAATAAATTTTCATGATTCTATAAACTTTTGAAATCGAAATATTAAGATAATAGAAATGTTTATTTATTTATTTTTTCTTGAAAAAGCGAGACAGTAAAAAGAGGCAAACACATAGATTCATACGATTTAGTGGGGGAAAATAAGATAGGAAGCATTATACAGTGTTATGGTACCAGGCGATCATAGTTGAATAAGAGATCGCCTTATGTATGACGCCAGTAAGTCTCGCGCGCATCGCGGCACGCCGCCGCACTAGTCCATAAATATGGTAGCGGTGATAGTAATGTCTTTCAAAGCGTTTGATATCATGTGTCATCCTAGCAGCATGTACCAGGACTTCATATGCAGTTAAGAGGTTCGTGCACAATGCAGGTTTCACTTCTGACATGTGATTTTTTTTCTACATAGGTACCTAGTCTAACAAAATATCTATTCTAGTTATATTAATAGTATTTATAACAAACTAAAAACTGTTGTGTATTAATGTGACCTATCCCGCTGACATCAGATACATGTGCACCTCATCCAAGGTGTACATAGTGGTTGGAGGTCTGGGTGGGTTTGGCCTGGAGCTGGCAGACTGGCTCATCCTGCGAGGAGCTCGCCAGGTGCTTCTCACTTCACGCCGAGGTATCACAAATGGATACCAATCATCGAGGTTGAGGTAGGTGGTCCATTTATATACACTGTCATTATATAATTATACCAAGATAAAACTATATGTATGTATGTTACAACTTCTGAACACGCTTATCAGAAAAAAAAATATTTTACGATATTAAAAAAAACTTGATCATATGCAACTTGTACACACACATTGAGGGTTCTGTATTATTGAAAAAATATGTAAAATGAGCTTTTTTAATTATTTTGGAAAATATACCGTGTGGAATTACACATATGTAATTTTTGAAATTCGGCAATAATCAAGTATATTATTTAATACACTGTTAAATTTGAAAACAAAATTTATGAACTCGAGAAATTTTAAGATGCGGGACTCGAACCCGCGACCACTCACATTCCGTGCGAGCGCTCTACGAACTTGTGGAAACAAGACATACAAGATTTATCAACAATACGTCACTCGAACGGTTGGCTCAGTGGAAGAGCGCTCAAGGGAACGCGAGAGGTCGTGGGTTCAAGTCCTGCATCATTCATAAATTTTGTTTTCAAATTTAATTTGTGTAATTAATCCCAGAAGTGAGTTTAACACTTTAAAATATAAAATATAAATAAAAACACTATTTGTTTAGTACACTGTCATAATTTCCGCTTTGCTAGCTTTAATGTGTACGTACAACTGACAGACAGACGGACAGCAACATCTGTTACATTGTTCCCATTGTTTACCCTTAAACATACGGAACCCCCTGCAACCGGGACATCATTGTTGCATCATTTGGCTCGGTACCCACTAAAGCGGAAAGGACAAGAGACGAGAGGAGATAAGACGCGAAGCTGACAGGTTATTTACACCAAAACAGAGGACATGTAAGCTGTGAGAGCTCGAAATCAGTCAAGTGATATCTACTAAATGCCCGCTTGATCGCTCGACGCGGCACAAAAGAGATGTGGAAATAACGAAATCGGATTGGTTATCAAAATACATCCCCTCTCCTCTCCGTTCTGGTGGATACCGGGCTTTTACGTCGTCTATCTCATCTTCTTAGATGTAGTATTCTGAAGTTCGATTTGACTTGACTCCTGCGCTTGACCATCATCCGAATGTGTGTCAATTATCCAAGTCCGGCCAGCAATGCTCATGTTATCAAGTTGCAAGGAAGCATTCTCAGCAATGTAAGCTTAAAATATCTCTTTCAACCGTCAGGTGACTTAAAAACCCATTGTCGTCATATTCTTTAAAATGTAAGCGAATATAGTCACATAAAAAGATCATGCATAAATTGAATAATATAGTAGTATCTGATGTGACAAATTTTGAAAATTGAATTGAAAATATTTTCTAGATGTATTTAATCAATATTCCTTCCACCAGGGCGTGGGCTGGTTACGGTGCCAATGTTCAAATTTCTACGGATGACATTACAACTGAAGAAGGCTGTGAAAAAATGTTGAAAATGGCTAATGATATGGGTACAGTGGAAGCCATATTCAACTTGGCTGTGATTCTAAAAGATTCCATCTTCCAAAATCAAACACCAGAAACCTTTAGGATTTCTTTCGCTCCGAAGGCGATAGCCACACTGAACTTGGACAAATTGTCAAGAAAGCTATGTCCGAACCTGAAGTAAGTATTAAAAGTAATTACTTATTATAACTATCACAGAAATGAAATGCTTAATCCTGAAACAGACAGTAAAAATCTTATCTAATGAACTAGTCTTCTTCTTCGTCGGATTACTACGTCGGATTACAGAGCAGTCGTGGTCACGTCGAACGACGAACGATTCGACGCCAGTTATCCCTGGCTGCTGCTTCTCTGGCACATGTGTTGAGGAGAGTGTTGGTTAGGGCTTTGATCTGGTCTGTCCAGCGCATAGGGGAGCGTCCTCTTGACCAACTGCCGTTGACCCTTCCCTGAACAACAAGTCTCTCTATGGCATGCTCTCCACGTCGCATGATATGTCCGAAGTATCTGAGGATGCGGGCTCTGACTATTGATGAAAGCCGTTCTTTTACCTTGAGTTCTGCAAGTATCCAGACGTTTGTGTGGCGTTGTGTCCAAGTGTCATAGCATAGTGAAAATTTATTAATTGTTCACCAATAATACTATTTAACATCACATAGTTTTGTAAAGAAAATTGTTTAATGTTTGTAATAAATTAAAAATTCTTCTAATTCTAAATTTAATCTATGGCGATGTTGTGCGAGGGAGGTAGCCTAGCTGCGCTCGATTCCTCAAGGCCATTGGCTCGGTCCCGTTCCTTAACTGTTAAATTGTATAAAAATTACTCGTGTATATTTTGCTCGAACTGATCGCGTTCCCTTAGTCGATTGAGCCGGGTTTGCCCGAACGAATATTATAATATTGTTACCTATACCCGAGCATGGCAGGTCAGTCTCGTTCAATTATATACACAAACTAAAGTACGTAGCGAGCGAAAGTTGTCACTTCAAGTCGCTGCGTCCGCGTCGTGTAAAAAGTAATACATAACGGAACTTCAAAACTCAGCAAATTTACCCGAGTGTCGACGTAAATTATAACAAATGGAATAAAAGTGGGGTTTCATAAACGGCTTCCCACAACACAACTTCTTGTAATAAATCTATTTACGAGACATAAATTTGTCAACACGTGATTTAGTATACAAGAGCACAAGAGTTGAGGTAGTTAGACACTTCATTTAATAAACATTTATTCAAACAAAACAAATCTTATAACTATATTTACAATACTATGACTACATAAAATTAAAACTATTATTACGTGGAAGGTTACCAAAAATACTGGCGGCATTTCCCCGTTGTATAGCTAGGCTGATCCTTTGACCGAAATAGCTGCCAGCGCTTAGGTTCCTAGTAGCCTTATTGAGATATGATAGTACTTTGTACATTCTCCGCGCCTCTGGGACTCACGGGCGAAGTGTCTCGACACCAAACGGCACAAAAGATGTATGACTCACTGAGACCGACATATTTGCGACGCTTGCTGTCTTCGGCAGTCGAAGCAGCAGCCTCAGCACCAACTGACGTAACTTGGACATGAGAATGAGCCAGAGTGTCGACGCTAGTCACGTCCCACACACACATGACATGAAGAATCTGTTTGCTGAAAATATTTTTATGCGTAAGCCTACCTAGTGGTCTTATTTACTGTATTTTGTTTATAGCGACTTCGTTATATTCTCATCGGTTTCGTGCGGCCGTGGTAACGCCGGCCAAACCAACTACGGAATGTCCAATTCTGTGATGGAGAGAATATGCGAATGGAGAAAGAAGTTGGGACTTCCCGCAATGGCTGTTCAATGGGGAGCTGTTGGAGATGTGAGTACAAACCGATTAGTAAATGGTTTTAATTAGGAAAATTTACCACATGTTATGGCCGCCACATCGTTAGCGTGGAGTTCAAAGTTGTTAATCCAGACTAGACTGTACGTTAACGATTTCAGATGTAACAAGGTTGTGCCTTAATACTTGCGTCTCAATAAACATTATGCATAATATGTATGTCCAATGGAACCTGAACAACATTTAACTCTTTGACCTCAGTGACATACAGGGCGATACATAAGATCCATCATAAATTTCAGCTGGTAGCTATTATTATCAAAGAGTGTCGGAGTGTGTGAGAAGATGTATTACATCTAAAACTAAACATCATTAGGAATTAACAGCTGCATAAGACAAGGCTGCAATACTGGCAAATGTCCCGTATGCTCGTTTGTACTCCTCTTCTATATAGAAAGACTCCTTTGAGATATAACATACAGATATAATTCTTTATCACCTAAAATTGTGTAGATAGTATTACATTAAACAGTCTGAGCAGTTATGTTATTATGTTATATTGGCTGTGAGAGCTTCTCTCTTTAACGAACTGATGTAGCTTCATAATGTTTTCTAACGGCCGTTCCCAATATTCAGTCTATCTCCGGTTGTAGCCAACTTGGGATGAAATCGTAACTATCGTTGACTTTTCTGTCCCAATAAAATTATCGACGGTAACTCACCTTATCCGTACACGCCGTCTGTCAATGGGATGACGTATAGCTTACCAGCGATAGAAATTTCTATGGAGATTGCAATTCACGCGTCCAAATATAAGGCGATTACTTATTGGGTATATTGGGACAGCTTCAGATTATTGACAGCTAATTACTGACAGTAGAAGGTAGTAATTTATCTGTAGATTGTACATTGGGAACGACCGTAAGTGTTGTTGCAATAATGAATTTATCCAGAATAGGGTCCTCCCTATTCCATCAACAAAAGGGACTGAAAACTAATTTTATTATGTATTTAGGTGGGTCTTGTCGCTGACATGCAAGACGAAGACGTCCAACTGGAGATCGGAGGAACCCTGCAGCAGAGGATCTCATCCTGTCTCCTCGCACTCGACAAGTTCCTCAAACAAGACGCTGTAATCGTTTCTTCCATTGTCGTGGCTGAGAAGAGAGCCGGAGGCACTGGATGTGGAAACATTGTTGACGCTGTTGCCCAGATTATGGGTAAGTGGGTCCTTTCGATGTTGTTCTGTTCTATTAAGAATATTCCGAAGAGCTGTTTCACCTGATTTCTACCACACCGAAATCCACCTTCGAACGACACGCCACAAATTAGGATATCATCCACCAACTGGATGTGTGGCGGTCCTCCACAGTGCGGTTTTCAAGGAGCTTTCTTCCACGTACTACAAAACTCTGGAATGAGCTTCCTTGTGCGGTGTTTCCGGGACGATACGACATGGGTCCCTTCAGAAAAAGCTCGTACACCTTCCTTAAAGGCCGGCAACGCTTCTGTGATTCCTCTGGTATTACAAGCGAATGTGGGCGGCGGTGATCACTTAACACCAGGTGACCCGTACGCTTGTCCTCCTTTTCCGTGGTGGAGTCAAATTTCAAGTTGTACCTTATAATACGGCGCACCTATAAGTCCTCCTACATCACAGGTATCAAAGATATGAAGACCGTATCACACCAAGTCTCCCTGGCCGAGCTCGGTATGGACAGTATGATGGCCATTGAGATCAAACAGACGCTGGAAAGAGAGTTCGAAGTGTTCCTGACTGCTCAAGACATTAGAACCCTAACCTTCGCCAAGTATGTATCTTTTGTTAGAAATACACTTCAAATGATACGCTATTGAGAGGTATCTGGATTATGTACTGAATTAATTTGCATCTTTATCTTTATTCAATCTTAAGTTTTGCATAGTTACTTGGTAAAAACTAGAAAGACAGATCATCAAATCAGTGGACTCTTCAAAATACACGTCTTCTAAGAAAGTCTTTATCGTCACAGATCTAAATCGACGACCATTTAAAAGTTCATTGAAAAATTTAATATAAAACAGTATGTTACCAATGTTATTGTTAATGAATGAAAAAATTTCAAAAAGGTCGGATTTTAGAATGCCTTTTTTATCATTTCGGAAAATTAATGTAGGATTAGAGCTTGTACAGTGGGATTCAAATTTATTTTTTGCAAAAAGATTTTCTTCGGGGGTGGTTTGTTACAACAGCGTAGCTAAAAATCTTGCCACCCGATCCCGAAAGTTAATGACCAAAGCTAGTTTTAAGACATTTGTCAATCTTTTATTTTCTACATACAATTTAAAAAAAATATATTTTCTGCAACAAATTTAAATATCAGTAATTTAATTTATCGCAAGGAGAATAAATCATTTAAAAAAGGAATTGTCTTTGCAGTATGAACCTGTCAATAGTATCCATTTAGTTAGCCTTCCAATGTCAGCTGCGTATTGGGTATTGAAAAGTATCCCTGGCACCTAGAAAATTTAAATATTCTAAACAAACCCTGAAGGTTTTAGGCATTCTTTACAAGACATACTATTCAGCTAATTAAGAAAAATATCTCAATAATTGACGACTCTGTGATGAAACTCTTGTAAGTCAGGGATTGATGGAAAGGGAAATAGATCATTGATGGTTTTCCCTTTTCTTCAACTGATATTTTAAAATTCAAGGATAGTATCTTTAATTGATATCATTATATCGAGAAGAAACTTTAATATTATTTTGAGCCCAATCACGTTTCTGTCCTATAGCTGACACTGTCGGTAAGTACGTATTGTGAAACCCTTGGGTACACACGTAATATTATTTCTGAGTTCTCGAGTATTATAAACTACCCGAAACTTCATATTGAGCATATGCTTTCTTAAAGGTTGGTTGAGCTGACAGCAGAAAGGGAAGCCGCTGCCTCTACATCAGCATCAGCTCAGCCAGTGGTGGCAGAAGGTGCCGTAGGGCTCAGGGTCCTAATGAGGAACTTCGGTGATGAAAAGATTGCCAACGAGCCGTTCGTATACGTTCCTACGATGGTTAGCGATGGAAATGAGGTAAGATTCTATATCTAAATAACGCTTAACATATTCGACTTAAAAACCATCAATATTGTAAAACAATCAATGAACAATATTTCATCAATGGCAGGTAAATTCTTCTCATTCTTCTCTTTCATATAAGTTGTGTTGGTCGGCTCCCAGTTCATGTTATACTTTAGCAGCATATTTTTTTCAATATGCGATATGCTTCGTTTACATGCAATTCGGTAAAATCTTAGTCAAAACCAATTAAATTGTTGATGGCAACTTATTGATTTGAACTAATCCGTAGTTGTTTTTTACTTTCAGAATGAAATAACAATTAATGAAGACGAGAAAGTAATGTTTGTATTACCCGGAATAGAAGGATGTTCGTCCGCAATGGAACAGCTTTGCAAACGGCTTAAGATCAAGATATGTGTGCTGCAACTTGGATGCTCTAAAGAGGAAGAAAACCTAGAACAGCTGGTCACCAGACTCTATACGGTTAGAGTTTACATCCGTCTTAAAGTAGTAATCAAAAACACTACATGGTCCTTGAACAGGAACAAATGGTCACTTTACAATTTTGGATTACAGCTTAGCCTGTGTTTTATTTCAGATATTCAAATATCATAATCGATTTTGCACTATCCTTTTATTAATCAATCGTTTGAATATATTGTTTTTCAAGTTCTTTGTTAAAGATTTTTTTATACATCATCTTCAGTTATTTGTCATTTGGTATTAATTAGTTTTGGTAACAGTAGTCGCCGGTTGCACTAAACCAGCAATACACAAAGCTCCGAGGTGGAGCTTAAACATCAAACAAATATTGAAGTCTCTGGCAACTATTTTTTTTACAGTTGGAGGCTCCTTTGCCTCTTGCGCTCCTTGCCGTAATGCCGGCTAGATTATGAGTACCACAACGGCGCTTATTTCTGCCGTGAAGCAGTATTGATTGCAGCCGTAGATTGTATTTTGGTCTGAAGGGCGCCGTTGCTAGTGAAATTACCGGGCCAATGAGACTTAACATCTCATCTCAAGGTGACGAGCGCAATGATTGTTGTGCCGCACAGAGTTTTTGGGTTTTTTCACGAATCCTGAGGGGCACTGCATTGGAATGGGCAGAGCGTATCAATTACCATCAGCTGAACGTCCTGCTCATCTTGTCCCTTACTGTAATAGACAAGAGAAACATGAATAATCGTGGCGCGAATATTATTTCGAGTTAAAGTCAGTTCACTGACAATAAATAGCCTATACGTTAATATTTTCACTAATAATGGTTGTTTCAATTATTTGTGTGTTTTTAATTTGATATTTTATAATTTCCAGACAATAAAATCTCGTCTTGTTCCTGGAGCGCCATTCATTCTACTGGGTTACAGTTTCGGAACATTGCCAATGTTTCAGCTGGCTAATCTATTGGAGAACGAAGGTACCGTAGACGGTGTTGACTATTTCACATTGACGTTTTATACAGTTAGGACATATCACCAGTTGGAGGCTCCTTTGCACGGGATGCCGGCTAGATTATGGGTACCACAACGGAGCCTAATTCTGCCGTGAAGTAGGAATGTGTAAGAATTACTGTGTTTCGATCTGAAGGGCTCCGTAGCTAGTTAAATTACTGGGCAAATGAGATTTGATGATGATGATTTGTCTCAAGGTGACGAGGGCAATTGTAGTGCCGCTCAGAATGTTTGGGTTTTTCAATTATCTTGAGCGACACTGCATTGTAATGGGAATTCATAAAAAAATATATGTGGGACATCTAGTCACTATTCACAATTCAGACAAAATCTCTATGTACTTGTAGTGCTTTTTGATTATTGACAACTACCTTATAAGAATGAGATTGAATAATATTTGCGACTCGACTGCAGCGTATGAAAATGTTTATTGTTAAACTCAGTAGTAAAAAACCATATTGCATCCGGAAAGAGGAGAAAAAGACAGATATCAAGCAAAGATCATTCACACGTGTCACTTACATCATATATCATATAGCTAGAGGTCCCGGGTTCGAATCCTGGTAGGTGCAAGCATTTATATGATGAATATGGATGTTTGTTTCCGAGTCATGGATGTTTAAATGTATTTATGTATGTTTATATGACTTTATGTATGTTTAAGTAAGTATATTGTATTAAATATATCATTGTCTTGTAACCCATAACACAGGCTATATATGCTTAACTTGGGGCAAGATAATTCGTGTGAAAAGTGTGTCAATATTATTATAACATACATAAACATCATTTTGCTCAGTTGTGATTGCAATTTTTGAAGTTATACTTCTTATGAAAATATGATGAGAGTGAAATTTTTAGTTGGGCGCGCATCACTGTAATACAATAGTAACAGGATGAAATTGGTTCCTAAAATTTTCTGACGCTTGCGACATTCGTGTTTTTTTTTTGGTTTCTTCGTCCATTATTGGGGCTGCCACGATACTGCAGCGCATCGGGGATGTTTGCTGAGGCACGCGTAGACTGTTTTTACGCGACTATGCGTAAGCGGTGTACGTCCCTGTTGCGTAGGGTCCGGGCTAGCCCCAATGGTATTCTGAGGGCATTTTCTCACAGGTTCGATTGTCAGTACCTGAACCACTGCTGTTTGATACATGTGCTGACAAGTCGGTCCTGTCCTAGATTAGGAAGGTTTAGATTTTAAGATATCTTGTACTAACACTAGGTTTTAAGGTATTTTGTTACTAACACATTATAATCCTTTGTTGGTCGAAATAAAGAATTTATTATTATTATTAGGATAGGCAATGGGTTCAAGCCCATACAGCCGTATTCGTTATTTAATAATTAATTGTCAAATCGTTGCAAGATTTTTACAATATTTTTCCTTCTACAAACGTAGAAGTAGCACGAGGCATAAATAATTTTAAGGATTTTTGCTTTGTTAGACCAAAGAAGTATAACGTCTTGCGTGCATACACTTTTTTTTATAATTGAGGGCGAAGAAGTAATACCAGCATAGTCTTATTAATATTAAATGTCAAACTTAACCAATATTTTTTCTACCCAGGTCATGAGGGCATAGTATTCTGTGTGGACGGAGCACCAGACTTCCTATACGCTCTTCTCTCGTTGACTTTGAAGTTCCAGAATGAAAAAGATCTACAAAACAAGCTCCTTTGCCACGCCATAGACATTGTAGCACCAAACAATACTGTCACAGGATCCCTAGCTGCTAAACTAAACGAAATAGAATCATACCACGACAGAGTACAGCACGCTTTGAGTGTATGTCCAGTGCAAACCAACTATTCTAACGATTTTACTGGTGCAATGGCCATTTCTTGTTACTACAGAATAAAAATGGTTGTTAATATGAAAGCAGAGGACAAAAAGAAGATCAAATCACCAGTTGTTTTGTTGCGTCCTAAAGAAAACTTTGGGCTGGTAGCACTTGAAGATAATTATGGCTTAGATAAAATGACAGATGGTGGGGTTACAGTCCACTTCTTAGAAGGCAATCATGTGACAATTGTCGAGAATAAGGACTGTGCCAATATTATAAATAGGACTTTAGTACAGGGAGTCCAGGAAGGCAAGCCTGCTGGCGTTGTAACAAGCATTGTTGAAAACCAGCGTACTGTAAAGGCGTAGAATCAAAAAGCAAATACTATAATGTTAATTGTTATATCTATTTAACTAAGTTGCATTAATCGTACACGAGAAATATCTGTCTTCTTTCGTATTAAATTTGAACTAGCGCCAAACTTAAAATTACATTAGATTATTCATGTTTTGATTCTAAATGAAAATGGCTTGCCAAAGTATTTATACTTTCAATAATTTATATTATTTAAGTATACATATATTATCTTTGTTGATGAAATGTCACAATACTATTGTTAATATATAAATTTGAAAGTTGAATTTTCTATACCCATTATTTTTTGTAATGATTACGTTTGAATTAATTGTTGTGAATAGGTAATGATGGAAATAAGTTATTTTTTATTTATTATTAGTTCCTCAAGGGGACCAGTACCGAAACAAATAATCATTAATGTGAAAATATATTTGTATTAAATTGTGTCAATTTGTGTTAATGTTAAAAATTATTTAATATTAAAAATTATTTATTATTTTCTGTGTTCAGCGGGACCATATTTATAAACGGGTTAAGAACAATAAATTTTTACTAAATATAAGTGTTGTTTTATTTTAGTTATATCTTTATCGTTATTCTTGTCTCTTATAACCTTTTGATCAATAAGTCACACCAAAATCATATGCTATTTTGTAACTACATAAAGGATTGATCCCCGCTGCGCTCCAACTACCGCACTACCTAAGACATTTTTTAATACGGCAGCTATTAGATGCTTGTGTGCGTGGTATTTTAACACTCAATGGCATCTTTCAAATTTTATAACATTCGCTTCGTGTTATTTTACAATGAAATTAATAAAATAAAAAATACTTACTGATGTTATTATGAGATCCAAGTGACTTTCTTATTTCTTGTAGTATAATTTTTACAAAATTTAACTCCGCAGACCGGCATTTTAGTTTCAATTATTAGCAAAGTATAAAAGAACATGTGGCACGTCAACGTTTGTCAATTGTTCGAGACTGGCTCGAGTACGCCCACTTAGGCGTAGTATTTGTTGCCGCACTTTGCAACTACGCCTGCGGTATCTAGTTGGAGCCCAGTGTAGACCTATCCTTAATCTAAGATTGTAACATTATTATCTGTAGCAAATCTCAAGTCATATTAGCTTCATGTGAATAAATTAGTGCGGTGTTGTAATAACAATAACATAAAAAGCGTATTTATCCACCAGTGGAAGGCTCCTTTGCACAGGATGCCGGCTAGATTATGGGTACCACAACAGCGCCTATTTCTGCCGTGAAGCAGTAATGTGTAAGAATTACTGTGTTTCGGTCTGAAGGGCGCCGTAGCTAGTGAAATTACTAGGCAAAGGAGACTTAACATATTATGTCTCAAGGTGACGAGCGCAATTATTTTAGTGCCGCTCAGATTTCAGGTTCAGATCAGGTTTTTCAAGAATCCTGTGCAGCACTGCATTGTAATGGGCAGGGCGTATTTTGTATTTTAACCATCAGCTGAATTTCCTGCTCGTCTCGTCCCTTATTTCATTTAAAAAATATATAATAACTAGTCCGCTTTCGCAGAAATTATTTTCATAAATCGTACAAAATGATTTTTCACGCTCACTAAATTTGTGGCTTTCCATTCTTTATATTCAACACACTTGTGAGAACTAGACAGGAAGAAGCAGTAGCGTTAGAACACAAAGCAAGAACATAGTAATTTGACCCAAGTATGTAGAAGCACTTGCAATCAGCGATGTAGGGTGACGAAAAGACACGTAGAATGAATTCAAATTCAAAATTCAAATTCAAATATTTTTATTCAAAATAGGATGTGACATCACTTATTGAAAGTCAAAAACTACCACCCATTCCAAAATGAATGCCTCAGACCTGAGAAGAATGGGCGCAACAAACTCAGCGGGCTTTTTTTTTCATCGAATAAATATGTTTACAAAGTAATATTGTACAATTAAACTTATTATTTAATAGCCTGAGGGCGGTCACTCCATTCCCAATCTGTGGTATCATTAAGAAATTCATTTATGTTATAGTAACCTTTACCACACAAACGTTTTTTAACAATTCTTTTGAATAACGTTATACTTTTGTTTTGAACATTTTCTGGGATCTTGTTGTAGAAGCATATACATCGCCCCACAAAACACTTACTAACTCGACTTAGCCGAGTAGTAGGCATCATAAGTTTATGTCTGTTCCTGGTGCTAACATTATGGTTATGACAGTTTCTGGCAAATTCACTTATGTGCCTATGATCTATAGAGCGTCCGAGCAGTCATCCGCACTCGGACAGTATATGACTCATATTATGTTATTAGATCAATCCAGCGGCCAGCACCCGACCCCCACCTCATAGAATCAAATGATCCACTGCCCGCCGGGCAGTAGACCATTTGATTCTACCGCGACCACCCTTCATTCCCAGACCTAGAACCACATATTCACTGTAAGCACTATGCGCATACACTGTATTTAAAAACTCTGTAGGATAATTGACTTGGATATGAAGCAGGATGTTACGGATCGTCACAATATTCGATAAGGTTATGACTGATACAACGGTGTTACAACAATTTCGTGAAACGTTGCACTAAATGTATGATTCAATTGCGGTCACGTCAAGCAGAACCTGCGGTTGAGAGACGCTGAGCAGCAATAATACAAAATTTTCGTTAATTACGCCCGTGCGCCCTTGGCAGGTATCATGAATGAAATGGGTGTGTGGGCGGGAAAAAATGAAAATGGCCGCAGGCACAGGTGTTAAAACTTTTATAATTAGGTACGTTATTACTCTTTTTTTTTTCACTTTTTTTTAATATGTTTATTTCCTGAATATCGATATTGATATGTACTCACTACTTGATTCCAATAAGCCTTAAGATATGTTACAGGGTTTTTTAACAACATGCTTACGTTCACTGGTCGTAAGAGCTTCGTCTCATTCGAAGTCACAGTACAGTTCAGTGTTCAGCGCGGCTATAGTTGGAAATGTAAATATTTTCATAACATATTTGTGTCCGTTAAACCGCTATCTAAAAAAACTTATATCACTACAACTTGTCTCTGTCCGCATTTTCTGTTCTCACATTTATAAAGAAATAAAAAAAAACACACTCCTCGTCCTTCTTGCAGTGTTCTATTGTTTGTATATAAAATAATCACTCTGTAGATAAAGCAACAATACTTGTAGTGTTAATATTGAGGGTATTTGTAAGTTATTTAGTTTGTAATGTTGTTCATAAAATTTCTTAGCACCTAAATGTTTATACCTTTGTTTTGTATTTTTTTCTGTATAATTAATATTTGTATGTAGTTTTAAGTTGTTTCATTTTTCTTTAAACATAAGTAATTTAATTTAAGTAGTTAATTAAGTATTAAACTTTAATTTAAATAATATTATATGTCTTCCGACGACCTTATTGTACACGGTAAAACTCAAATGAGTTTATGTATGTACAATAATTGTGTTACCTATAATATGTAATTTGTTAATAAGAAATAAATAAATAACATCAACACGAAAGCACTCGTCGGGACGTTACATAATTAAGTCGTTTTTAACCGAACTGCCAAGTGCCAGGATAAGTCTGACTCAGTATCAAAAGTGGTTTATTAACCGAACCTTAGGTAAAGTACAAAACTCACCCACACAACAAACTGGAAGTTGACTCGAAGCCCTTCATAAATAGACTGGAAGTAATTGGCCTCACTGTATTTTGCACACTACAACGGAATGTTACCCCTACTGTTGTCTTCGAGAACTTATGATTATAAGACAGAACTAAAATCTTCATCAACACATATTACATTGTGAAAAAAAAATCATCATTAAAACATCAATTTAATCATTAAAATAGCAACTCATTAATTAATTTAAGGTACATGTATTATGTGTATTATTTGAGGCAAGTTTTTCGATAAATTTAATTAATAATTCTTACTTATATTTTAAATAATTCTTGAATTCCGAGATCTAGGCTAAGCAAAACAATGATTTAAATTTTAAATAATATGGATATCGTTTTCCAAGGTTCTAAAAGGAGCAGAGATTTCAGATAATTTTGAAAATCAAGATGGTTGCAGTTTAAAGTCATAATTTCAACAATCTTATATATAAAATTCTCGTGTCACAATGTTCGTTCCCGTACTCCTCCGAAACGGCTTGACCGATTCTCATGAAATTTTGTGAGCATATTGAGTAGGTCTGAGAATCGGTCAACATCTATTTTTCATAACCCTAAATGTTAAGGATGTAAAGAGTGGTCCACACGAATTTTTATTTTTTTATTTTTTTGACGTTTTTTTTTTATTTGTTGGATTATGAGTCAACATTAAAAAATACATACAACTTCAAATTTTCACCCATCTACGATCAACAGTTACATTTGTATCGCGATTTTAATATCGGCAATACAACGTTTGCTGGGTCAGCTAGTATCTATATAAAAGGTAGTAGAGAATAAATAGGGAACGTATTTTTTTTATCCAAATTTTCATTACATACTTAGATATCTTTTCCAAGGTTCTCAATCATTATGTTTAATATTTTCGTTAGGTTCGAGTACAACTAGTACTAATGCTAAATTGTGAAAGGTAAGCTTTGAATAGGTTAACGTAAAAGTGCACACGTAGGCTTTTAGAACATCATTAACGACTCCTACACGACGCTCAAAGGAGCTGAGTATGTGGAACCGCTTAATATGTTTACTTGCGGCGTGCCTGTTTATATCAGAGCACCTGTGTTCTACTTTGATGGAATGTTTGCATGAATGAAGTATATTTTTAGGAGTAAATCACGAAACAATAAGGTATTACCTTATATGAAATATTTCAAGTGCATTAGTAACTTGATAGGTCCACCGCTGTTTTTACGCTGAAAAAAGGATGTGGACTTCTTTGGGGTTTGATACTTTTTAAAGAAATGCTGTTATCGTCGGTATATCATTGCACAAAGCGTCGAAAATACGTACCTACACGAAAATAAAAAAAGATAATCCATCCTCGATTGCACTCGAAGCTTGAGGAAGTGTCTCGCTCTCTAAGTTGGGGTTTCTCGTTTGAGTTTTAAAGAACCCATATTCCAGTAATAGCCCAGACTTCAAGGAAAGTGTTGTCGATTAGCGGTATCACTACAAAGTGGACTTTTTGTGGTTAACACGCAAACTTGAAAGAAAATACAAAACAATTAGTTTTGTTGGTTTACTTTTCCAGCAGTGTATGTTCGGATGGAACATTATTACCTACATCTTCACTAGTCACCACAGTTGAGGCGAATTAAGCACCTGTTTCGTTGAGATGGCATTGAAAAAACCGTAAAGTTATAATGAATAAGACTGTCAGGTCATCTTATTTTACCTGACTGTAATTTTCCTTCAATGGATAGGCTTACTGAATAGCTGAATTGCCCATATGGGCATATGCTAGGCGAATGAAATATAATATGGCTACAGCAGCTCGTAAATAAATTGGAAAAAATATTTGAGCATGTGAAATCCCAAGGATTTGTATTGAAGAGAATTAAAAAGACAATTTGCCTAAAAAAAGGAAATAATACAAAAGTCCTCTTATTAAACTTGTTTTACCAAAAATTGTCATAATTTTATATATTATTATTGCTGCACTGACCAACGTTGGTGTAAAATCGGATTATTAGTATTTTTGTATAAAAACAAACAAATTTTTTTACAGTCTTTGAAATTCGCTGAACATATACGAGGATTCGGTAGATACTAATGTATTCGTACCCTCATCTCAATCACACTAACACATCTACTCCCCAGATACACAATGTAATGTAGTATAATTAATTTTGAAGTTATGTTAAACGGTATAATTTTATATAATACTAGCCGGTCACACCCGCTTCGCTGGGCGAATTTTAAAAGGAAATAAATTAAATTTTATTCATCTTATTACAAATACAAAAAAAAAACCATAGATAAATTTCGCATTGAATGGTGGTAGTTTCATGTCACTACGATGAGTGGTTTAGGCGGGATTGAGCATCAAACAAAAAAACAAAAACCATTTTCATTATATATATTTAGATAACTGAGTAAACATAAAATTATTACGTTATTACTCGTATTATTACCATAGCAACATTAGTACTTGACTATACAAATGATTTAAGTTTTCTTTAGTGTTAATTCCGCCAATTTTTTGGGAGGTCGTGTTGGTGGGAACTATGTATTTTAATTTACTTGGAGAAATAAATTACGAATTTTTGATGGACTCTTTTAATTCTAAAGTAAAGTTTTTTAGTGGGGTCTGAGTTCAGACGTTCGAAATCGTCGGTTTGTATTATATCATTTACTTTCATCGTTCATAATTATTCATGTTGATATATTGGCGGAATTAACACTAAAGAAAACTTAAATCATTTGTATAATTATGGATTTCCGCAAAGTAACGCCTAATTCAATAAATTTTCTTATTACTTGACCTTAATCAAGCTAGATGGACGTTCACAACAGTGTCTTTTCACTGAGCTGTCAAGTCCCGAGCTAAACTACAGTGTGTTGTTGAGACTTTTATAACTTTGATAAATAGAGGCATTAGTAAGTTTCAAGTTAGCTGGCCGTTCCGAAGTTGACTAATTAAACTTTACGTAGACATTGTACATTTAAAATGCTTGTCTTAACATCCAACAGGAGATGCAAACGGCGAGTTTATAATTAATGAAATACACTATTCATGTTGATAATTATTTTCACCGAACTCTTGTAAAATTCTGACGATTTTATTATTCTTTTTTTTATATTTAGTACATCGACTGCTAATGAAGGGTGAATGTTTACAGATACCTGATTAAGAAAACATACATAATTATAAATCTTCTGCAGCCACTCACAATACGTTGTTCTCATTAGCCGTCCAATCAGCACTTAGTACGCCGCGCCCGCTAACCTCAGTTGCTTGTTGAAATGTTTGCATTGTGAAAATAGAAATACAGGAAGTCTACTGGGTTATAAGATTATTTAAGTTTTAATTCGTTTATTTTTCTTATATATCGGAGGGTTCACCCACGTATAGTCAATAAATACATTGCCACACTCTTTTAAATTAACATTTACAGATTCATCTGTTTCCAAATAATTTCAGTTACAATACATCAAGTAACAACTAAATACTCAAACGTCAATACTGAACGCCTAACACGTGTAAGAGCGCTTTCACACTACGTCCGATCCGAATCTGGTATAGTAGTTTACGCAGTCGGATCCGTATTCGTGTTAACACGGTCCGAAGTAGTCGTAGAACTATTTCTATGGTAGTTTACGCACTAGATCGCCGGATTTAGGAAGCCGTTCCCTCATAGCTCTAGATCAGGGGTGCTCAAACGGTCGATCGGGATCGACAGGTCGATCGCGAGTGCTTTTTGAGTCGATCTCGAGAAAAAAACCGGTATAATAAACTAAAATCGGTAATTACGTCTTATGAAAAATATGCTCAGGACATGCAGTGTCACGCTTCAACTTCCAAAGTCACTATTTAGTTAAGCTTAGAACTTTAGAACGAGTTTGTTTTGTAAGAAACAATAAACTCGCAATTTTGAATAATAATTGTGAGTTTTTTCATTGACATTTAAGAGCAGACCTACACTTACCTTGACTAATAAAATGCATGTTTTGCGCAAAACTAATATCTATGTCATCGTGACACTCTACCTAGACGACAAACCTTCATCACACATACTTGAAGCCTCTCAGAGCCGATCGATCGTAGTCTAACAATTTTGAGGTAGATCGCCAGCAGTTCAAGCTTGAGCACCCCTGCTCTAGATGATCGGACTTAGTGCGAAAGCGCTCTTAGTCAAAACAAGTAAATGTAAATTAATACGTAAAAACAAGGTTTATTGAGTACAGTAGATGCATTAATCCACACACACCGTAAATAGATAAAGGTATTATGCGAGTCCACTTTTACTTATATTATGCACTAAAGTAAAAGGCATTTTAATGGGCAGGGTGTATCAATAACCATAAGTTGAACGTCATGCTCGTCTCGTCCCTTATTTTCATAAAAAAGGGCAGGGCGTATCACTTACCAACAGTTGGACTTCAATGTGGTCTCGTCACATTTTCATAATAAAAACACAAATATTATAATTCTATATAATATCTACTACCGAGTTATGAAAAGTTTTAATAGATTCTAGTTTTGCCACGCTGCTGATACAACTCCCATTCTTCATCCACTCCTATCAATAAGAGAGCTCACATGAGAGGGATCTCATGTGAGCTCTCTTATTCAATACGTCCACTCTCTTCCTGTCATGTTATGAAAACCACAATATCATCTCTAAGCGTCAAAAGATTTGCACTGAACGCCATCGTGTGTCAATAGTATGACTCAACCAAAGCACACTCGAAATGCGTATAAAGAGCTGTGTTAAAAATATTTCTCCTCGCTCACAGTTAAATTATACATAGTACGGGACTTAGATTAAGGATTGGTCTCCGCTACGCTCCAACTAGATACCGCACTACCTAAGAACAATACCTTTTTTATTACGGCAATTATTAGACGCTTGTGTGCGTTACATATTGACAATGACATCTTTCAAAATTTGTAAAATACGTTTCGTGCTATTTTACATTGAAATTAATAAAATACAAAATACTTACTGATGATATGTGATCCCAGTGTCTCTTATTTCTTGTAGCATTATTTAAAAAAAAGTTTTACTACGCAACCCAGCATTTTAGTTCCAATTATAAGCAAAGTTTAACAGAACATGTGGCACGTCAACGTCACATATTGTTCGAGTAGTATTAGTTGCCGCACTTTGCGATTACTACAGCGGTATCTAGTTGGAGCGCAGCGGAGGCCAATCCTTAATCTAAGGTACTGGAGCTGTTTCTCTGTTTATATACCTACGCAATTGTCTTTTTTTTTATGATAATAAGGGACTAGACGAGCAGGAAGTTCAGCTGATGGTAATTGATACGCCATGCCCATTACAATGCAGTGCCGCTCAGGATTCTCAAAAAACCCAAAAATTCTGAGCGACCCTACAATTGCGCTCGTCACCTTGAGACATAAGATGTGAGGCCTCATTTGCCCAGTTATATCACTAGCTACGGCGCCCTTCAGACCGAAACACAGTAATGCTTACACATTACTGCTTCACGGCAGAAATAGGCGCCGTTGTGGTACCCATAATCTAGCCGGCTTCCTGTGCGAAGGTATCTATCCCCACTCTGTTGTTATAATATGGCCAAACAAAAACCTATTTTAAAATTACAGGAATACTTACGTATTCCTACAAAAATATATTTAATTGTTACCGGAAGGGTTTCGTCTCACTACATTTGGTATATAAATAAATAAAATCCGAGATCATTCATCGCGGCCGTCACAAACATACCATGCTTTCAAACAATTCCGAATATTGTTACGGATCCATGTTTTTGAAGTTATTGCGAAATTGAAACTCCCGCGGAGAAATGTATTTTTCTGCTCCTCTACTTTTATCTGTAATTTATACAGCCACGATCAGTAATAATTTATAATCATTACACTGACCTGTACAAATACCACTGGACAGGCTGTTCCATATGTTCATGACCACCGATCAACTTATCGTGGTTAACTGTATGTATCAAGTACTTTTACTTTTATTTGTAAAATTATAATGTATAGCTAAGTTTCTAACGATTGTGAACTATTTTCTCTTTTATTAATTTAACTCTGTTGATGTAGACTTAATTTAGCAATTGTACAAACCTCAGTGGTTTTTATTGCTTTGAAACCGCTATGTAAAATTTGTTTTTTATTAATAAATATATATAAAAAAAAATATGTTTGACAGCAAATTTTTGTACTTCAGAGTGTACGTTCCTTCGCGGCCATTTGTATTATACGTCATAATTAGTTCTCTGGACGCTCGCGAGTGGCGCTTCAAATAGGCACAAAAGCACTTTGATAGCCGTCAGTCCAGTGGAATATAGTATTAGTATATACAGTAGAGGTCAGTGTTATCAGTACATACATTATTGAGTGTTAGAAAAAGTATTTACTCTATGGCCTTAAAAAGCATTGTATACGGTACTTTAATGTCGCCAAAAAGCGCAGCTGTTTTGGTGCCACAGACAACTAAATCTTGGTTAGGTAAGGTAGGTTCATAGATATAAAAGGTAATACGTAGTATTATAATAATATAATATTGACACACACATTTTACACAAATTATGTTGCCCCAAGCATATTTAGCCTGTGTTATGGGTTACAAGACAATGATATATTTAATACAATATACTTACTTAAACATACATAAATTCATATAAATATACATAAATACATTTAGACATCCATGACTCGGAAACAAACATCCATATTCATCATATAAATGCTTGCACCTACCGGGATTCGAACCCGGGACCGAGCTTAGGTAGTAGTAGGTACATACATAATATTTTCATGTTGAAATCATTAGACAAAACATTTTAATGTCAACTTAACAAAAAAACTTGATAATATAATTTGCCAAGATGCTGCTATATTATGTCATTTTCAATTTTTCCGCGTTGGCTGTATGCGTGCATCTTTGCCATTTCATGAAGGAAAAATGAAAACACTGAACACAGTTAAGTATGTAGAGTGTATACAATAAAATTTCCCGCCCATTTAAGAGGCAACTCGGAAACGTGTGATAATTGTTCCCCTCGTTTACACCAAGAAACAAGTCAAAAACTTGTTTTATATAAAACTTGTAGAATACTTGTCAAAACAGAATTATTTGTTAACATGTATTGCAATTGTCTGAAACAATCTTGCGTTCACACTGTGTTGCCAACAAGTTTTTATACATGTATAAAACACATTTGCGTTCACATACAGATGTAAGACATGTTTGATACAGTCTGATACATTGACAGCGATCACACCAACATAAATCATATATGTTTTTAACAAGTATTGTTAATTTTATTGAAGTTTATGCATAATACTTATTAAAAACAAGTTTTATACTCTATCCATGGTGGATAAAGTTTAAAACATTTACCGGACAGACTGCTTTTTTTTAGGTGGAAAAGAGGAACATAAAGGGAGTGGTCAAAGACACAAGCTTTATTATCAACTAGCTGACCCGGCAAACGTTGTTTTGCCATATAAAGTATAATTCACGCGATAGTTTTATAAGTAATAAAATATTGCCTATATTATAGCCTGTACATCATTTTGTTCTATTGTCAATAGTTTTTGCAGCGCACGCAAAAATAGGTTTTCGATTTTACACCTTGTGATACAAAATAGCAATTTTATTACAGATCCCTAATTTTGAAAAAAAAACATAGCCTATAGCCTTCCTCGATAAATGGACTACCCAACACCGAAAGAATCATTCAAATCGGACCAGTAGTACCAGAGATATTTATCTCGGCTTAAATTAAGATATTCAATAATTTTATAATCGTCTCGCAAGCATGCATTAAATACATTTTACCTTTGATATCCGATACAAATACAAAGAAGAATATGAGTCACCATTAGCTAGAAATCCCAAATAAACAGCTAAGTAACAAAAAAAAGCGCGTACGCCTTCCTTCAAGAACGGCAACGCTCCTGTGATTCCTCTAGTATTGCAAGAGAATGTGTGCGGCGGTGATCACGTATCACCAGGTGACCTGTGCGTACGCTCGTTTGTCCTTCTTTTCCATAAAAAAAATAATTGCTCTGCTGAATTGATGGCATCTCGATACTGTGAATTCTGCTAAGAAAAGTATGGTGCAACTTTTTGAAGCCTATTCTCCAATTTTACTGGTCTCATTCTAACAAAATTTCTGCATCCACTTCTGTCTTCTATTCTTAAATCATTCAATAAGGAACGATAGGCCCCTTCTTGCTGTCGTCTCCTCAAAAATGATCGCGACCAGTACTTTCGTGGTTTTCTTGAATTTCCTTCATTCTGTATGATATACAAGTATACTTTCAATTATCTGTACCAGTAGTCAATTGTGTTGTCAAATTCATTTACATTCTGCACTGACATGTCTCAAACAAGTTTAGCTACAAGTTTACAACAAGTATAAAACATGAGATCATAATAGACATGTAGACAACTAATAGGTGACAAAAAATTTAATCAGACAAGTTTCATACAAATATTCTGAAAACATTGAATACAACTTGTATTTGTAATTTGCATGAAACTTGTCAAATACGTGTATGCAACGAGGGGTATTTTATTTTAAATAACCTAGGCGTAGAAAAATTATTGTATGCGACACGTATAAAATATAAATACTTTTTACATAACATGTATTATTATTTATTTAGTAAAGAATATTATTAAAACAGTTCCGTTTTGTTTTTTAACTATGATCCCTAATTAAAAGAATAGAAAAAAAAACTGTGTTTTGTTAAGGCAAAGGCTATTTGAGGACACAACATAAAGGCGAGGTTAACGATAGAAAATACAAGTTTGTTTTAGTGAGCGAGCCTCCCTTAGTCCACTCGAGCCGACTGTTGTTGACATTTGAACGTGACGGCTCAGTTTCATTCACTGCACAGAAAACAAAGAACTCAAAGTGTCTAAAGAAGTGTTCACTTCAATAATTCTTTTTATCCGCGATCATTAGGTTACGGCCGTATTAGATTTTGAAAAAACGTCACACTACTAACCATACATTTTTTATGGAAAAGGAGGTCAAACGAGCATACGGGTTACCTGATGTTAAGTGATCACCGCCGCCCACATTCTCTTGCAACACCAGAGGAATCACAGGAGCGTTGCCGGCTTTTAAGGAAGGTGTACGCGCTTTTTTTTTAAGGTAACCATGTCGTATCGTGCCGGGAACACAGCACAAGGAAGATCATTCCTTTTATAGCTTGTAGCTTTGTAGTACGTGGAAGAAAGCTCCTTGAAAACCGCACTGTGGAGGACCGCCACAGATCCAGATGGTGGGGATGATATACTAATGTGTGGCGTGTCGTGCGAAGGTGGATTTCGGAAGCAGGAATAAAACTGTCATACAAAGGATTATTGTTTCAAAATTCAATTGAAAGAATTAACCCATTGGTACTATTTTTTTATGAAAATAAGGGATGAGACGAGCAGGACGTTCAGCTGATGGTAATTGATACGCCCTACCCATTACAACTCAGGATTCTTGAAAACCCCAAAAATTCTGAGCGGCGCTACAATTGCGCTCGTCACCTTGAAACATAAGATGTTAAGTGTCATTTGCCCACAAATTTCACTAGCTACGGCGCCTTTCAGACCGAAAGACAATAATGTTTACACATGCTGCTTCACGGCAGAAATAGGCGCCGTTGCGGTACCCATAATCTAGCCGGCTTCCTGAGCAAAGGAGCTGGTAAAACTGCTACTAACTGGTACTAACAAAGAAAAGCTTAATAAAAAGGAGTAGGTAAATGTAAATTTCATGTCGGAATAATAATAAACTGCCGGCCGCGATGGAGATCGTGGATTTGAACAAACCACTCGTAATCCGCAATCAGTTCTGTCCAATTCAGGATTTAAATCGAAATCCGGATAAAATTAGCGAACGGTTCCGCCGCGGGGCCGCCACGTTAATAAATTGATATTGGTTGGAGCTCCGAGCTATTACTGACTGTTATAGCTATACCGTTGGAGTGAGTTGCTTCTTGATGACTTATGTTACAGCAGAAGCATTTCACTATATTCTTAATATAATATTTATTTTATTATTTATTTATTATAGACTAGCTGATACCCGCGACTTCGTCCGCCTACACACATGACTAAGCACGTAGTACTTATAAAAATCTTTATTTCTTATGACAAAACTTAAGGTTTATCGTTTATAAAAAATTTGTTTTCAAATTTTATTTTAGCTAAAATTAAGTTTATATTTTACCTGCTGAGAAAGTTGGAAAGATATAAAAATTCTAAATCTGATTTCTGAACGACGGACGGGGGGACACATCAGAGGAAAAACAAAAATATTGTTTTTATTTAATTTCAAGCATTTTCATATTTATTCACCTTTTAAACCTTCTCTGGACTTCCACAAATAATTCAAGGCGAAAATTTGCCAAATCGGTCCAGCCGTTCTCGAGTTTTAGCGAGACTAACGAACAGCATTTCATTTTTATATATACAGATTAGATTTGTCGTAAAAACGATTATCCGTTACCCCTTCACACAAAATTGACGAAATGAGGCTTCATTCACGATCATTTTTCTGCTACTACTTACATAATTATGTCTCTTAAAATATACGTAAGGAAAGCAGATATAATATTTTCGAAGCTTTTCACCATATTCTTAATATATTATTTATTTGTTTCATTAATATATATAATATATAAATCATTAAAAAAAATTAAATACTTAATAAAACAATGTGTGCGTGTAATCTTTACGCGCGACTGACGTAAAACTTAATAATAATTAACTTTAACTTTAGCAACACCTAACAGATACATAAATACATATATTTATATACATAAATTAAAGCCGTGGTACAAACTTACCACTAGTTTTTTTTTTTTTTTTTTTTCAAGAAATCACTGACGATATAACCACATGTTTTGAGCAAAGTTAGCATTTCATTCTTTACCTAGAAAAAAAAATCTTTATAATTTTATTGTTTTCACAAGTGAGATTTTGATTTGAGATTTAGTTTACAAAAAATGATATAGAGCTCATGAAAATGTTCCTGGGATTCCGCCATTTCATTTAATTGATTATTATTTTCATATTATATTCTATTTATAATTCATTATACCACTTGCCGTTTTCAAATTTTCACTCATTAAATAAAATAATTGAATATAATAAATTGAAGGTTAGATTAATAATAATCACATCAATATGACGTTGAATATTAATAATATGGCTGTATGGGCTCAAAACCTTTGCCTGTCCTAATAATGGACGAAGAAACCAAAAACCGGATGGTACGGAAACGTGACTTCCGCTGCATTGTCGTCCAGTTACCTCGTAGTCGGGCCTAAAGAAGTTTTACTTCAAAAAATAATATCTATTAATGCTCAAAGGCTCCATTTGGAATCCCGAGTTAGGTCCATCCGCCGAGTACCAATTTGCGTTCGATTTTCCGAATTCATAATATTTACGTTTGTTAGACGTTGTTGCGATGAAAACATTCCTTCAATGTTAATCCCATGAATACAATCAGTTGATTTATTCGCTCTGTACTTGAACCCAGGGGTTTTAACGGGATGCGTATAACATCCCGGGAATGACCCATCCCTACTTCAATGAAACTATCGTTCCTACGTACGACATGTCGCCATTTTATTCTCAATGTAAAGTTATTTGATCAAATATAAAGTTATTTTTGAAATGGTTAAAAGATAACACAAAAGAACCGCTGAATTCTTAATTTTCTTTCCAACCTCCGCCATTTGAAAGTAAAGCCGTGTAAATTCCACTACGCACACACCAAAATGAGCACAAACGAACGGAAATCGATATCGAATAACACCAATCGACTCTGTGACCTTTTAAAAATTATTTTCACGTAAATTTTTCGAAATGACTTTTCTTTTTCGAAACTTCTTTAGAGGCGCTAAGTACTTTGTTTTTGGTTGCAACGGTCGGCTCGCAGATCATGCAACCAAGAGTTACCATGCTAAAAACACGGACGAGTAATAAAGTAGTTTTTTACTAGTCCGTAGCTAAAAAGAGCTTTTCTTTTTCATATTATATAATTATTTCTGTTGTCGTGTGCACAGAACTGTTTTTAACCACAAGAGCAAATACATCACACCCACATCTGTTATGATTTTTTGTTGAGTTCACGGAGCAGAGCTGGTCGTGTTTGCTTAAATGGTTACTGCTCGTGGCAGCGTCGTGAGGTGGGTCGTACCTTCCCTGTGCGAGGGAACCGATGGCTGGTCTATGCGTCATGCTCATGAACTGGCGCTGCTTGTGGTGGCTGGCCGATAATGTTTTCGGGGAGTTTTACTATTTATATAGAATATATACTCTTTTAAGTTAAACTTTAAATATATAAATGTTACATACATCAATCAACATACATGTTAACAATGCATGTTGATTGATACATCCACTGCACATGTCACTCTTTGGAATTTTTTAGATAAACAATTGTTTTTCTTTTTTTTTTAACTTACACAAGTTTTACATGCTTTACATACATTGTATAAAATGTAATTTAAAATACTGAAACTGTAAGTATAGATAAAAAAGAGTGGCAAAGAGTTTCTTGCCACTTCTTCTCATTAAAGCTCAATTTTTCCGAAGTGGTGGTAAAATCTTAGACATTCACAAGTTGGTGGCATTATTATTACTCTAGGAACACCAGAGGAATTACAGGCCTGTTGTCGGCCCAACAATCACCAATAAATAGCATATCCCGTGTACTTGAAACAATTACTAATAAACGTAGAAACGTCACTAAAATAACAATAATAATGTGACAGAGACACATAATTTAGATTCGCATTGAGAGTAAGCGAGATACACATATCTACAATCCCTTTCGCGTATGCGATTTTTCTGTTTAGACTCAGTTCATCGGATTCCAACAATCAATGGTTGCCATGGTTACTATTTACTTTAAATTCTAACGGCCTTACAAATTAACTTGGTATAAAGTTATAACTGATGATAAACAAAGAAAATGTTTACAATATCGTTGACAACACTGTCAATACAATGATAATTCTAAAGTTTTCCGAATGACAAGCTGCCTTGCAAATAAACGCGGGAAACGTCAAACGTCCGAACAAACCATTCGTACGCAAAATTTCTATTTGTTAACATTTTACATGTTCTTGGTTTATGCTTAGTTATAACTTTATGACAATTTTATTTGTAAGGCCGTAATTGTTTTAGTTCTTATTGTTAATACGTAATTGAGTGATTTGGTGTGAATTCAGTAATTTTTAAAATATGAGACGTTGTTGTCTATTCCGTTGTACAAATCGTCCAGAACGAAAACATGACTTGACATAACGCACGTCACAGACTATTGCTATCTCATTTAAATACGCTGACAGCGAATCAATCAGAAGATGATCGCTATCTTCTATCTACGCTAATCACTGACCTGCATAAAAACCACTGGACAGGCTATTGTTTGATACCATATGTTTGACAGCAAATTTGTGCCTACTTGAAGCGCCACCTGCGAGAGTCCACAGAACTAATTTTGTCGTATAATACAAATGGTTGCGAAGGAACGTACAATAATCTGAAGTATTTTTACATTTTGAATTAATTTCGTTCATTTTCCATGTTATTTATACTTCAAGAATCAACGTAATAAAGTGCACAATTTTTTCGGAAATAGTTTCCCACCATCTATGTTGTCCACTAGGTTCTCATCACTAGTTTTAGTACCACAGACTCTCATCAGACACGCACAAAATCACTTTGAAAGCGCCAGTCCAGTGGTATATAGTAGAGGTCAGTGCCTAAGATAATTACCTACATAAAGTTCTATAATAGGTATCAAAGAGTTCTCCTATCCTCTATGTTCTAGGTATTTGTCTTTGGTTTAGACAGCATTAAGACAACGTCATTAAACATGGCGGTATCCGGGACTGAAGAATACACAAAATCAATTGAAAATCCAGCCCGGAGTTCAAGTGTATCCACAAATGATCCGCTACATTTTGCTGTACACAAGCCTGGATACCATATCCAGAGCTGCTGTGGAATCTGCAACTTATTCCCTGGAGTGCTGTTAATCGCTTTCAGCCAAGTTCTTGTTGGATCTGTCCTGCTCACTCTCATCCTGACACATGGCAAACAGTACGATGAGATACATCGGACGTCGTCGAGTCAAGGTAGGTTTGCTGTGAAAATGCAACATTATTCAATTCAATTCAAATCAAACTATACTTATTTTCTTTCACAATAAAAACATAGCGTACACAGTTTATTAAAATCTATTAGGTTTTACCTATGAAATTGCCATTTTGTATGAAAAAATTTAAAAGATTTTTTTTTTCATGTATTTTTTATTTGTATTAATCGAAGTAATCACTCATGCAACCAATGCTTCTTTGCCTGCATTCTTAAAGAGATCAGCTGGATTGGAGGCAACAAATTATTCAAAGGCATTTTGTACTGCCTCTCGGGTATTGAAATTTTTCCCGCCAAGAAGTTATCCAAATTCTGGAAAAAGTAGTAGTCTTTCAATTTTTACTTAGGCAGTCCCACCTCTTATTAAGTAGTAATATATATATATACTCTCTCTCCTCTTTTGGGAGCCATATTGATTATAAAGAACATCAAACGCGGCAATAGTTTGACAGATGAATTTAATGTCAACTTTCATATTACTATCTATAGGTATATATAAAAATGAATTGCTGTTCGTTAGTCTCGCTAAAACTCGAGAACGGCTAGACCGATTTGGCTTATTTTGGTGTTGAATTATTTGTGGAAGTCCAGGGAAGGTTTAAAAGGTGAATAAATATGAAAATTCGTCAGAAAAGTCGTTCAGAAATGAAATTGAAATAATAATTTTTAAATAAATAACTAATTAGATTTAATATATCTTTCTTTCTTAATGATACTAAGCACTTCTTGGCCATCATTCAGAAATATAACAGCTGTTTCCCGATGACATCTATTTTGCACACCCGTAAATGATTAGCCTAGATAATTATAATATAACTATATAACCTGAATATTATATAGTCTCAGAATAGGTCGTATCTATATTTTTTTCTTTATATGGCAATACAACGTTTGCTGGGTCAACTAGTTGCAAATAAAAATGATAATACTTAAAGGATTGGTCTCCGCTGCGCTCCAACTAGATACCGCAGTAACTAAGAACAATAGCTTTTTTATTACGGCAACTATTATATGATTGTGTGCGTGGCATCTTGACACTCAATCTTTCATATTTTGTAACATACGCTTCGTGTTATTTTACATTGAATTTAATAGAATACAAAATACTCACTGATTATATTATGTGATCCCAGTGTCTTTCTTATTTCTTGCACTATTACTTTTACAAAGTTTTACTCCGCAACCAGGCATTTAAGTTTCAATTATCAGCAAAGTTTAACAGAACATGTGGCACGTCAACGTCACACATTGTTCGAGACTGGTTCGAGAACGATTACTTGGGCGCAGTATTAGTTGCACAACTTTCCGACTTTTCCAGCTTTCTAGTTGGAGCGCAGCGGAGACCAATCCTTAATCTAAGTGATTTTATTACAATTCTATTTAAATTGTACTTAGTATTATCTCTTGTGCAGGTTCCTTCTAGTGCAGTAATGACTCGAACTTTTTTTTTTATGGAATAGGAGGACAAACAAGCGTACGAACCTGGTGTTAAGTGATGACCGCCGCCCACAATCTCTTGCAACACCAGAGGAATCACAAGAGCGTTGCCGACCTTTAAGGAAGGTGTACGCGCTTTTTTTGAAGGTACCCATGCC
>CATIXQ010000033.1:4166112-4226606 GCA_949711755.1 Leptidea juvernica
TTACACATTACTGCTTTACGGCAGAAATGGGAAGAACAATACCTAAGAACAAAAGCTTTTTTATTGCGGCTACTATTTGTTGATGTGTGCGTGGCATCTTGACACTCAATGGAATCTTTCAAATTTTGTAACATACAGTTCATGTCCACATTGAAATTAATTACAACAGCTTGGGCACGGGGAAGGGCGCTGGTGTGGGACGCTACTTGCGTCGACACTCTGGCTCCTTCTCATGTCAATGTTACGTCAGTTGGTGCTGGAGCTGCTGCTTCGACTGCCGAAGACAGCAAGCGTCGCAAATATGTTGGTCTCAGTGAGTCATACATCTTTGTGCCGTTTGGTGTCGAGACACTTGGCCCGTGGGGCCCAGAGGCGCGGAGAATGTTCAAAATACTATCTCAATAAGGCTACTGGAAACCCAAGCACTGGCAGCTATTTCGGTCAACGGATCAGACTTGCTATCCAACGTGGTAATGCTGCCAGTATTTTTGGTACGCTTCCACGTAATGACAGTTTTAATTTTATGTAGTCGTAGTATTGTAAATATAGTTATAAGATTTGTTTTGTTTGAATAATAAATATATCAAACACCCATTTTAAAATTAAATCTGTCACATGACTTCATGGAGGGGCTGCGATTACTGGAATTTAGAGGGTAATATTATTTGGAATTTTATTATAGAACTGGACACTGAAACAAACTAATGAATTTTGTATTTTACCGAGTCTCATTTTTGGAAGAGCGATTATTCTTATTTTTTTTTTATGTTTAGCCTATCTCCGAGTATATCTGTAAGGGCCATAGGAAGTAGATTTCTGTGAAGGTTGCCCCTGCTTCGTTCTGCCCTGTGTGCGTAGCATCTTGATACTCTTTCAAATTTTGTAACATACAGTTCATGTCCCCATTGAAATTAATTAAAATTTTGACAGAACATGTCATTGTGACACGTCAACGTCACACATTCTCGCCACGGAACCACACAAGACAGGCTCTAATACGCCTAAGGGGTTAGTATTTGTTGCCGCACTTTTCGAATAGTCGTTATTGCCTGCGATATCTAATTGGAGCTCAGCGGAGACCAATCATTAATTCAAGGTTATTACATTGCGACCGCTAGATTAGTGTTCTTCAGTTATTTTCACAGCATCATGACATACGGTATTTTACTATGGGGTCATGCTGCTGACATTGATATAGTGTTTGCTCTGCAAAAGAGAGTTCGTGCTATATATCAGCTTGGTAACAGACAGTCTCTCAAAGAAAAATTTAAAGAAATAAATATTATGACTGTCCATTGTCAGTATATTTATGAAAATTTAATATACGTTCACTAAAATCGTCACATTTTTGGTCTTTATAGTGATTTTCATTATTATAACACTAGAAATAAGGGATTGCATGTAACTAATTCTAGTAGGCTTCATAAGATACATAATAGTTTTAAGGGTAAATGTATACACTTCTATAATAAACTCCCAGCTACTGTTCAGGCATTATCTATAAATAAATTTAAATGTTTTATAAAAAATGGCTCTGTCGTAAATACTATTACTCCACTCTATATATATAATATCTAAATGATCGGACAGCCTGGGACTAGATTATGATTTCTTTATAGCGATAGAAATGACTGTACAATATTGTATAATTTTATTGAAAAGAGCGCAAAAAAAGAATGATGGGAGAGTTTCTTGCGCCGCTTGTTCTCTCTCAGACCGCCATTTGTTTCCGAAGCGGTAGTAGTATCTAGTAATTATTAGAAATGACATCAAAAAGAATTCTAAAGGAATCAATTTTGAGAAAATAAATTCTTTTTATGCCTTTTGTGCCTTTTTACAAAAATCCTTCCGAAATCGGGAAGTGCAATATGTCACTAGATTTTTCATATACGAGTACACCGTGCTGTTCGGCACACTACGCCCTGACCAAGTTCTGGCCCTCATTTGGTTTAGTAGCTGGTTCTTTTTACATGGTCTTATAGCTTGTTTCAATAGCTTTCTTATACATTTACTCAAATCATCATAATTTTAAGCAATTCACGTAAAATAATACGTATTGACTGGCCGCTGCTCGCGCGACAAAATCGCGCCGATCTAAGGCATACTGCGGCGAGTGCCCTCGCCGCTTTCGGAAGGAGTATTCTCGAAAATGTTGGATTTTATTTCTTTTATCATAAGCGACTAGTTCTAAAAGCTTTCATTAGACCGCACACACATTACACGACAACAAAACTAGACAACTTGTTATCGTCGATACAAAGCTCAACAAAATAAAAGGTACTCTTACTCGTATTATATTTCTTATATGCTTTTGCCTTATTTGCGGGATTCTTAAATTGTGTCTTAATTGTTCTCCAGGAGTTCTTTCACCACCCGTTTTAAAATTAAATCTGTCACATGACTTCATGGAGGGGCTGGGATTACCGGAATTTAGAGGGTAATATTATTTGGAATTTTATTATACAACTGGACACTGAAACTAATGAATTTTGTATTTTTCCGAGTCTCATTTTTGGAATAGCGATTTTTCAATATTTTTTTTATGTTAAGCTTATCTCCGAGTCTATCTGTAATGGCCATAAGAAGTAGATTTCTGTGAAGGTTGCCCCTGCTTCGATCAATCCTCGAAGTGATTGGCTCTTCAAGCTGTGAATGCCATAATTATGTTAGCATTCCTGAAATGTAGGAACGATAAATCACCCCCTAGGTTTGTTTGATGCTATGGAATTATGATATGTATGCCTTTTAGGTGTAGAAAAATAAATCTCAGATATAAGTGAATTTTGATACAATTCGTATGCGAATAGGGTTGCCATTGATTTTAATGTAAATATGATTTATTTTCCAATGAAAAATAATCCTAGTTGATTTAAAATAGTAATAATCTATTCGTCAAAATCTATTATACTCTTTTTATAATATTATATTTACATACCATTTATCTATGCAAATGTCAAACACTCGCTACCCACAGTGCTACTAATCATCAATGCTCTATAAATGTGATCATTGCTTATGTTTTCGAAACAAAAAACAAAAACTGCAACATATCTTAATATATGTATATAAATTACATGTCACGTTGTTTGTCCGCGATGGACTCCTAAACTAATGAACGGAATTTTAATAGGGTCTTGGGTAGTCTTGAGAAATAGGATAGTTTTTATTTCGATATGGGACCCATAATTATATTTATTTTCAATATATGTTTTGTATGGACATATTTTCTTCGAGAGAATTTAGTGACGCACGGTTTGACAGTTCCACTGTGAAACAATTTCATTATAACAACAACGATCATTTTTTACGAAATAATTCTCGATGTTTTGAAATCTTATTGGTAAATTCCTATAAAGCAGCATTTTTTATTATATACATAACAACGTCTGTCGGGTCAGATAGTACACGTTACAATAATGGTCCCAAGGTCCCAGTTTTAAAAACTACCCTGGTCTTCGGTTGGTCCATTTAGTAACGTCACGATAAATATATTTTTATGTGTAGCAAAACTTATTTTAGTAAACTAAAAATTAACGTCTAATAAATAACTAAATACTTATTAACTTATATGTTAACTGATTTAATTTAATGTCTTCAGTGTTTCGCTATGTAACAATAGAGTTATAATTTTAAGTTTGTACTGATATTCTCAGTGGTCGTATGTAATTAAATTACTGTTTGTTGGCATCTTATGTCAACTGTCATTTATAATTTAAGCCAAAGTACTAACTGAAAACTGTGTGAATTAATTTTGTTTAACGTCTAATAACAATTGAGTATTTGTAGGTTTCAGTCCCACTAAGCGATTTGAGAAATAAATGACTCATTGAGATAGTTTTAGGTATATGTTCGAGGCATCCGTGGTGCACTGCCTCATACATGAGCCAAGAAAGGCACATAAAACATTATCAACTTTGTACAGTCCCAGTACTCATCTCAACCATGTATGAATCACCTGGTTTTTTCTTTTCGGAGTTTACTCCTTAAGAATCGATTTTCATATAAGGCGCCCGGTTTGAGAAAAATATGGAGAGTAAAACCTACTCATCAAATAGGATAGTAACGTTTTTGGTGCGCATCATTTCTCGCCCACCTTTCACTTTTCAGCTGTGTGTGTGTGTGTGTGTGCTTAGCTTTCGCATGTAGTATAGTATACCTATTAGGGTGTGCCAAAATGTAACTTCCTTGATGGACCTTTTAAAATTGGAATTTTGAGTTCCGCTTTTGACAGGAGTTGTGTTTGGGCATTTCCTAACATATTTGGAGCGTTTCAGGATTTATTTGGTTTTTATAGAATTTTTAGGTTCTGCTGTATGTCTGTTTGTAGCCGACTCTATTGGACTTGATTTTGTTTAGTACCTGTTCAAATACAATCGTTCTTGAGGAGTAAACTCCAGTCGTGCGTCGGAGGTGACACACAAACTTTTTTTTTTCTCTCTTCCTCTTTTTCTCCTTTCCCTTCCCTTAGTTTTTCCTATTTCATTTCTATTCCTATTTAATTTATTACTATTATACTCTTTATTGTATTTTCATCTTATAATCTACATTTATATATATGACATATTTATAAAAAAACAATATTACAAATATAAATATAAAAAATAGAGTCCCGCCGCCGTTGGTTCACGACAATTCCGCCGGTGGTCAGGGCGACAGACTGAGGAACTTCCGCACGATGCGTACAGTTCCCAAAACAGCTGCTTTCTGTAACTAACCCTTTATCCAGATATTAAGCGAGAGCCTCTTGAGATGATGATCGAGGCTCGTTGCTATAAGACCGATGACGCAAACGACTATTGGGATAATTATTGTTGAATCAACATCCCACATGTCAGTAACCTCGTGTGCAGTGTGTAAGGTCTAGGTACTTCGACAATTTGTCTATTTCAGCTTTCACAAGGTAAATTAAAAATGATTTTAATTTATTAATTATTATTATATAATTATTAAAATATTAAAATTATTATTCTTTATTTCAATTATTTTTATTATACTCTTTATTATTAATTTATAATTATTATTATGAGTGGTATTAACATAATTAAAAAGCAAGCATCTAATCATCTTATCCTCTATGTTCGTTTATAATTCTTAAATATAAGTACAAATATAGGAACACGCAGGTGCTTGTAATTATTACTAAAAAATAAGCAATTACACAAATAAAAATTGAAAACAAAAATTTATGAACGATACGGGACTCGAACCCGCGACCTCTCGCGCGAGCGCTATTCCAACTGAGCTAACTGTTCCAGTGACGTATCGTTCATAAAATCTTGTATGTCTTGCTCAACTCTTAAGTTGTGGCTTCATCTACACGATCTACTTTACAGTTGATAACCTGCTCAACCCCAATTTTTGCATATTAGGAATTGACTTGAGATGTCGCTCTTGCAAATCTAAACAATTTGCTATGTTTTTAAAGAATTAGAATTGATTTTAATCCCAGAAGTAAGGGTTATCACTTTAAAAACAGTACACATTGTTTAAATAATCAATTTTAACAAAAGCTACATAGTTTTCAATAAAGAATATTTTTTAACGTTGACAGCCCTACGTATCGACCCAATCGCCGTCACACCCTTGTCGCGTGTGACAAATAGTTCCTTTGTGATTGCAGCCTACTATAAATCAACACAACTATCTTAACACCGCTATTTTATGCCGAATTATCATTATAATTCCATACACTAGTTTTGTCCTCCGACTTTTAACATGGGTCAACACTTAACATATGTCTCTGGTCCCATTTTAAGGAGGTGGAGGTCAAACTATACCCTAGTTTTCGTGTCATAATATTCTTCTACAAGGCAAGAGATACGTTTGCGTTTTAGCAAGGTGTACTCTCATTTTTTGAAGGTACCCACGTCGTATCGTCCTAGAATCACCGCGCACGGAAGTTCATTTCATAGTCGAGTTGTACGTGGAAGAAAGTTCCTTGAAAGCCACTGTGGAGGACTCATGTGGTGAGAATGATATAGTAATATCAAACTTTGTGGCGTGCCGCACGAAGGTGGAATACGGTGGCAGGAATTAGGTCGAAGAGCTCTTCGAAACACTCCCCGTGATAAATGCGGTAGGAGTTACATTATGAAACGTCTCTACTTAATGCCAGGAGATCGAGCCGTTAACCAGGCGGTGGGCACTCGACAATTCAAGCAGATCCTATAAATATCTGCAAAATTTATGACTTTTAGACCGAACACAAAAGCGCAGAATTAAATCAAAAACACACCTTTTATCTTTCTTAAATTTAAAACCAGTATAAACAAACTCTGAAAGTGCGGTGTAATAACTAAAAATTCAAATGTTATGAAATAACTAGCTGAGCCAGCAAACGTTGTATTGTCATAAGTAATTTAATAATTAAAAAAAATTCAATAAATACAATTTTGGGGGTATAAAAAATAGATGACACTGATTCTCAGACCTACCAAATATATCGTACTATAAATTATTATTCTTTTCGATTGCCATCTTGCAACCCTATAGCGGTTTTGTGGATGGAACAGAATAATATAAAAATCGCGATACAAAAATAGTTGTAGATCGTAGGATGAAAATTTTAAGGTGTATGTATTTTTGAATGCTGAATCATAATAAAATTAAAAAATTGCCAGAAAATAAAATAAATATATTTAGTGGTGGGTACCCTTATTATTTAGGGGTATGAAAAATAGATGAGGCCGATTCTCAGACCTACCCGATATGCACACAAATTTCATACAAATCGTTTCAGCCGTTTCAGAGAAGTTTGATAACAAACACCGCACCGGGACACGAGATTTTTATATATTAGATGAACTTTTTTCATACTTCGTCTGGTATAAACTATTTATTATAATTTTTTTGGTGTACAACAACAAAATGGATTTGATTATTATAAGTATTTTTACAGTGATTTTTCAAAAGTCCTGGTCCAATACCAGGATTTCTCAAGTTTAACTCGACTGTGCTCCTTGACAACGAATGCAATGGAAATCATCCATTTCATCTAGTTCTCCGCCACACTGTCCTGTACTTATGTAGAAGTATAATTAAATTCAAAATATAAATTATAAATCAACAATAATCATTCAAAATTTTATTTAAAGTCTCTCAATGAAAGGCAGAATTCAGCACCTATTTGGAAGAGAAATGCCTCTTATAGAAAGCCGCCAATTTTTGTTTTATCCTTCAAATTGTAGCACATAAAAATTATAAGCCTGATAAGGATCGCTCCATTCCTAATTTGGTATCATTTAGGGAGTTATTTGTGTCGTAAGAAACTTCTCACCACCCTAACGTACACCAACCTCGACTTACCTACGGTCCATAATATCATATCTCTAGTTTCTTTTTATTATTGTTACTTAGACAGCACGGCTAAACTTAAACTAACACACAGTAAAAGTAATAAATGTTATTTGGTAGTGATTGTCTATCTGTCATAATTTTTGTTTTATCAAAATTCATTTCCAAACCTACTGTGGCACTTGCTTCATGTAACTGATTCAGCATAGTTTCCAGTTGTTTTGGCTTCTCATTGAAGATCACTATATCTTCGTCAAATCTAAGATGACTTAAGAATTTCTTCCTGTATTTTGATATTAGAACAGGGTCGATAATTTTTGAAAACATAAAAATAGTAGTAGGATGAAACCCATTGGAAAAGGAAGAGAATATAACCAAAATGAAAGGAAAAATAAATTAAGGGCGATCTGAGGTCGGGAAGAAGTGTTAAAGTTAAAAAACTGTCTATCTTGATTTCCGGCGAAACTACTAGTCCTATGGATAAAAGTAAAATGGCAAAGTTGTAGATTATAAAAAGATCTACAACTTTTATTTTCACTCTTTTTTCACATAACCAAAAATTTACGTGAAAAATTAAAAACACCAAGTTATAAGTTTTTTATTCTTATCTTTTACAAAACTAATTTTTTTTTTCACGAAATTTGGTGAAAACTTGTCCCAAACACACAGTAATTTCTTTGAATTGAAATATTTATTTTTTCAATTAATAGTAAAAATATAAAAAGGATAATGACTCAATGTTATATTATTATTTTTTCATTTATAAATAGATTTAATTAATTATAAACCATATTTTTGCTGCTACGAAATGACAGGTATGAATTCTCTATGAATTGTCTTTTGATGGGCTTACATTTTCCGAACATTTCCCATAGTAATGTATATTTTTTTCACCCCGTCAAAAATTAGAGATATTAACGAACAGTAAGAACACCAATTCTTTGAAAAAAAACTGATATTTTTATAGGTGAATTTTCGATTGTAAATTAGGGTGCTTTTTCGATATTTGAGTCAGAATAAGGTGCAAAAATAAATATTTCAATTCAAATCAATGACAGTGTATTTGGAACATAAAAAGGTTTATTTTCACCAAAATCGTAAAAAAACCTTGAATTGAAAGGATTGATTCTAGGATCACTTTTAATACTGATTCTAAATAATCTTACAACTATCAACTCTCGGTTGATTGGTAATTCCTAACCACATGTTCTACATAACTGTGTCAAGGACAATCCTAGAACATGGCTGTCATTGATCATATCATTTTACATCTGTTAGAACAATTTCCTTAGTCAATAATAACGTATTAAGGAGAAAATATAAAGATATTAAACTTAGTATAATCTTAGCTTAAGATTAAATTCCACAGAAATAATCCCTTCCGGAGGAAATTAGAACTCCGAAGATAACGAGGAGTGACTATTAGCGAAATCAAAGCCTTAAATACCGATAACGTTTATTTCTCCGACATTTTATAATATTAAAATGTAGATATTAAAATTTAGCTTTGATTATTCGTAAAGAAATAAATAAATTTTAGACACAATAAAATATGACAAAGTTTCGTTTTATATGTTTGTAGCGTTGCCTACCTACCTGCCCTAAAAGGTATTTTATAAATTAGTAAAACGCCTGATGCATTCATCTAAAAATAATAGGAAAAAATAATGATGATTTGCATAATAAGGCCTTGACGCCGGGCCGAAGGACCAATGATTCTTTGGTAACCCTTCCTTCGGACGGTACCTAATTTTATTTTTCACTAAAGTACAAAATACGTTATCTAGATATTAATACTGCATGAATTTATTTACTCTTATAACTATCTTATGATGTAGCACCAGGTGATTACGAAGTACCATTCAGTTTAGAATCTGTCGGGATCTGCTTGAATGAGATCAGGGTAAATGAGTTGATAGCTGATTTATTCAATAAAAATATTGCAGCGTCACCTCTTTTAGTGTCAGTTTTATTTTATGACAATAAGGGACAAGACGAGCAGAACGTTCAGCTGATGGTAATTGATACACTCTGCCAATTACATTGCAGTGCCGCTCGAGATTCTTGAAAAATCCAAAAACTCTGAGTGGCACTACAATTGCACTTGTCTCCTTGATACATAAGATGTTAAGTCTCGTTTGTCCAGTAATTTCGCTAGCTACGGCGCCCTTCAGACCGAAACACAATAATGATTACACTTTAATGCTTCACGGCAGAAAAAGGTGCCGTTGAGGTACCCATAAACTGGCATCCTGTGCAAAAGAGCCTACTGGTAGTGATCCTTCTACAGAACCTGTACCTACATTAATAAATAAACTTAAAGTGACGAATTTCAATATTTTTAAAGTTTGTTTGGCTACAGATTATATTCATTTAGATTAAGTGCCTTTTTCTTCTTCACCAACATGTACAGTTCCAAATTTAGTCTGTTATAGAGCTTCAAAATTTAGATGCAAGATTTTGATGCGGTTCATCGTTTATATACGAGAGTGTTTATTCAAAATTACACTTTAGCAGAACTGTATTATTAATGTAAAATTGTAATTAAAAGAGGAATGTATGGCGAAGTGTAATTTGTTTACGAAATGACCGAAAGCGCTGGGATTTTAATACAAATTGAAAGTAAATCCACTGCCAACAGCGACAGAATAACATGAAATTTTATACGAGGGTAGACTTGTTTCAACGGAAATGAGAGAAAATAATTAATACAAAATTCACATGTAATCTATACGTTGGTAGGTACTATTTTATACCAGTGACTATGTTAATATTGCTACTAATTTTATAAAAGTGAATGTAAGTTTGTTTGTTGCGCTTTTACGCCGGAGCTACTGAACCGATTTTTATGAAATTTGGTAAAACGATAGAAGGAATCGGGGAAAGGACAAAGGTTACATTTTATCCCGGAAAAATCCATGTTTCCCGCGGGATTTCTGAAAAACTGAAATTCACGTCGATGACCAAAAACTATACCAATAGTAGGTTTTATTTTGACATAGCAAAACAAGATTCACGTTGGGAAAGGGAGCAAAAACGGGAACCGGACCTGGAATAGGACATGACCTTTATTCCTAACTTGCTTATTAAAAGTTGCGGGCATCAGCTATTAACTAATATATAAAATTCTCATGTCGCGGTGTTTGTAGTTAAACTCCTTCGAAACGGCTTGACCGATTCTCAAGAAATTGAGTGCATATTGGGTAGGTCTGAGAATCGGACAACATCTATTTTTCATCATGCCATTTTTTTTTAATTCTTTTGACATTTTTTTTTAAATTTGTTTGATTATGAGTCAGCATTAAAAAATACATACAACTTCAAATTTTCACCCATCTACGATCAACAGTTACATTTGTATCGCGATTTTAATATCGGCAATACAACGTTTGCTGGGTCAGCTAGTAACTATATACATATATATAGTTTGGCCAAAAATATTGTTACAACATAAATACTTCTTTATTCATCTGTATTCAAATTTGCGACTCATTTTATTATAATTTCCCACAATTACACATTTTTTTTAAATTAACATTGTATTTATAACATTTGATAGGGTGGTACACTGATTGCCTTGCACAGCATGGGCACCTTTCCAAAACGTTTCATTTGATATCAGCCGCTTGCTAGTTTATTGTAAAATGTAACAATCATAATATTAAAAGGCATAAAAGTCATTTATTTTTCTCAAAATTGATTCCTTTAGAATTCTTTTTGATGTTATTTCTAATAACTACTAGATACTACTACCGCTTCGGAAACAAATGGCGCTCTGAGAGAGAAGAAGCGGCGCAAAAAACTCTAAAAATATACAATATTGTACAGTCATTTCTATCGCTATAAAATAATCACAATCTAGTCCCAGGCTGTCCGATAGGTGCAACTCTCAGGTTGTGGCTTGAACAAAGAAAACAGAATTTTATAACGAGGCGGTACTCGAACGGTTAGCTCAGTTGGTTAGAGCACCGGCACGGAACGCCGGAGGTCGTGTGTTCGAATCCCACATCGTTCATAAAGTTTTGTTTTTCAAATTTTATTTGTGTATTAATCCTAGAAGTGAGGGTTATCACTTTAAAAACATAGCATATTGTTTAATTTGTGTAATTAATCCCAGTGAGAGATATCACTTTAAAAATAACAAATTGTGTATCAGCTAAATCTTAGGTAGATAGGAAATAGGTATAAAGAAACGATCCAGTGCTATAACTAAGCTATAGCTAGCTATATTACGGTTATGTGTGGTAGATCTATTCTGCACAAGCGAAGCATCGGCCGGACACATGTTGAGCAACGAATTCTTTAGCTCAATTGTATGCTATGAGTAAGTAAGTATACTCGTATGTACCACTATCGTTGACAGTATTAACTTAAGTGTTCGTAACTATTTTGCTATCCGTGAGGACCTATAATTGTTTTTTTTGTCATTATTAGATTTTATTTAAAATTATTGTACGCTGTTGGTCTTCCTATATGAATTGAATAGAAAAAAACTTAGTCGTGGTTTCTCAGAACCTTGTTAATAATCTGAATTCGGGAATCGAATCTGGGTTCTCTTCAATTACTTACTATCCCATACAGTTACAGTCTTGACGTCCACCACAGCAGAACTACTTATCAAAAAAGATGTAGGCGACATCAGATTGGTTTGTGAGCTCGCTTGATCGATACTTGGCTGGGATTGATCAATAGCCCCATAGTACGCTTATGACGTTTTTCGTAGATAAAGTTCCATCAGGCACCAGGGCGTGTGGATATTTATTGTTTATCACACACTACACCTCCGAAACTCCTGAACGGATCTTACGTAAGATGATTGGCTGTTTTTTAGATTTTTTTTTAATTTTGTTAACATAAAATCAGACACAGTTCTCATATATCTTAAACTAAAGCTATCTCGTTGTTTTCTTAGTGTACATCCCGCTTGGCCTAGATTTAGGGTTAAACGCGTCCTCCATCGATGAACTGGCTCTCATTGAACTCTCGACTGAACGACCGGGGTAGTCAGTAATATGAAATCCTGTTAAAGCCGATTATTTGTACAATTAATATTTCATACCAATACTCGATTAATATTTGTAGACAGACTTACTACAGAACTTCTCAATTAATATTCATACATCCCAGCGGACACTGCCTCTCTCTCCCCAAGAGAAGGTTGCCTTCAATGAAGGCTTACAGGGCACTTGCAAAAAGCCAACCTCAGGTGGTATTTAGTTGGTGGCACTTAGGTTTAACGTAAGTCCCACATAACCAAAGCAAACATAGGCTGCGTTGGTATGCATGAGCATTCCCCACCTCCAGTCGTTATCCCGGAGGGTGGACCCTTAGTCTGGGCCCAAAAAAAATCTTCACAATTGTGTTAAAATTTTTATTATAACGCCTTACCTACGTACACATTCAAATTAGCTTTAGTTTTATCATTACATCCTGAAGCTAATCGATATTATTATCCGTTTTTATATAATCTAGAAGGCTTTATGCATTATGAACATCATTGCCAACCAGTTTGCTTGCGTGTGCGCAAACAGAACAGCTCGCATTGGAATTGCGACTGTATAACTATCTCTTTCCGTCTCTTAATTATCTGCGATTCCTTATTACCTACTGATCGTAAACTTGACCTTTGGTTTTATTAAGTTATATTTGTGTCGAGATACAACCGCGTTGGACGCGCATCGCGTGTCAAATCGTGAATCAGTTTTTATTCTACTGTAATTGTTATTGTTAAAACACGTTGATATGGTAAGAAATCTGATTATTAAAAGTGTTCTGTGATATAAGTGTTACGTGGAGTTTTTAATAGCACGCCAACTTATTTCTTGTTGACATTTAAGATCAAGAAAAAACCACGAAACAGGATTCAAGAAATTTGTTACATAAGTATTTTTTATGCTCGGAATTTTTAAAAAACGGAAATTCGTTTTATTATTTAATACATATATTACGTTCTTGGATATTTATATGTACCTTATTGCATTCACTAGATACTTTTCTGTGGTCTACCGCAGAACAGTTAAGAGTTCCTCTTTGTTCTACGATAGCTTGATTTCTGTTTAAATAATAGTTTTAATTAACAAACAATGTAAGTATTCTTTATATATAAGTATACGATTATTAGGACTAGCTTGAGGAAAAACCCAGAGTAGGTACTTATTTACATCTTTGCCCAACTGTAACAAGAATACGATTTTATAAAGCACTTTACTATTTATGATTACAACACATTACTACTAACAACAGATACTCCTATCTAATAAAATCATAACAGTAGTTTATCGTATTCTATATAATATACCTAAGATTAATTACCAAAACACGTGGGGATATGTTTATTGCACAATAAAAAAAATATCATCTAGTTATAATAAATAGCTTTTGTTTAAGAATCAGCTCTTCATTGGAACAAAATCAGGTTTAACATCTCGTATTCTATTTCTAGATGCAATCGATTCTTATGTGTGTGCTATCCCCGTTTATCTGCTGTAGTGTAATAGTGTCAAGTTATGTACCTATATATGTGGATCGCACATAGTATAATACATATATTACAACAACACGTCCACGTTAAACTTGATTGGACCCTGCCGACACCTGAGCCACGAGATCCACAAATGTGAGGGAAGTCTCTGGAAAATCCCTGATTTAGAGAAATTATTAGCAGCAATATTTCCATACAAAAGTTCTCGAATGTTTACGGTTTACCCCTTGGTTCAGATCTTGGTTTGGATCAATATTTTTTCAAATAAGATCAACATCATTATTATCTGTATCTCTCAAAACGGCGTACTCATATATTATGTCACAAACAGCATAATAAAACTAGTATAAAGATCTTACAAAATAAACCGAACAAAAGAAAAAACGTCTGATAGAGAATATTTCCTTGCAATTCAGTTTCCAAAACTTCGTTGCGAATGTTTATCTTTCAGAGGAGGAAATAGTCGAGAGGGAAACCCTCATTTTTTGAGTATTTTAATCAGGATTTTTTTGTAAGTAGTTTATTAGGTAAACTCGCATTTTCGCATCTATATCACCTCTGAGAACTTTGCACAAAACTGTGAACTGCTGTCGCTTTCGCCTAACATCAAGGGAGTCGTAGCCTGATGTACCCAGAAGAAAACTTGTGGGATTATGTATCCCACAAGTTTTTAAAGGTTGTATCCGTGCATACGTTTGTAAAGATACCTAATAACTTTTCTACACACATAGCTGTTTCTAGCTAGCTGCGTACTAAACCACCAAATAAAAGCCGTGTGACTGGTTCAGATATTTGACCGCAATCTTCGAAATGCCGCCAAAATCTAAAAACAAAATGCCACACATGTTCATCCACACATCGTCCCATAGAATTACATTTTTGTTCAGAGATGCCATCTCCTAAATATTTCACTAGATATTTTATTATGCCCAAGTAATATTATATTATATACAATTGTAGTTGTAACTGTTATTATATTATTATGTATGTCAATTTTCGTATACTTAATGATTAATATCCTCAGGATATGAGTGTTAGTACTTATGATAATGTTTGATTAGTATTGTGGTCCATTCCTGTCTATCTTTAGCCTTTCGGGATCAATATACCCACGTACTTATACTTCTCTTGGTTGCCCTTACTTGCGTGTCATAATACGACATTAATAAAGTATTTTTTATTAGCAGTATCTACAGTTCATTCAACTGTTCAGCCTTCAACGTATCGAGGGCTAAAGCTGGTTTATAAATTAAATATCTTTACCAACATTATTTATTAATCAACTCAATGTAATTGAGCTATTCTTTCAAAATTAACCAATTTATTTTCAGACTGATAAAAATCCCTTTGAAATATCGTTGACTGGTGATAGGGTCATTATTTTACTAAATGCATTTTTAATCAAACGTAAAAAGTGTACTATAATAATATGCTATCTATTTACCAGTCGGAGGCTACTTTGCACAGGATGCCGGCTAGATTATGGGTACCACAACGGCGCCTATTTCTGCCGTGAAGCAGTAATGTGTAAAGATTACTTTGTTTCGGTCTGAAGGGCACCGTAGCTAGTGAAATTACTGGGCAAATGAGACTTAACATCTTATGTCTCAAGGTGACGAGCGCAATTATAGTGCCGCTCAGAATTTTTGGGATTTTCTAAGAATCCTGAGCGGCACTGCATTATAATGGGTAGGGCGCATCAATTACCATCAGCTGAACGTCCTGCTCGTCTCGTCCCTTATTTTCGAAAAAAAAAGTCTCATTGTAAAACCGTTACAAAACAATCAACTACGTTATAAATGGCGCCCGTGTTATCGTATTTTATTCTAAGAATTAAGGCAATACATAAAAGCAATTAAGGAACTGAGAAATTCTTGGAAAAAATACTTAAAGCTTTGATTTTACATCAATTTTGTATACATTCCTACATTATTTATTTTCCTCGTTGTTTTTTTTACAATAAAATATTGTATTTGTATATATATATATATATATATATATATATATATATATTGTATTAATAATTGTTGAATGTAATTACTAATTGTGACAGTAATCACGACTATCATGTTCGCGAAGCATCCTTACACAAACAATGAGTTCAAGTTCTAAAGGTTGATGCATCCAATATACGATAATTTATATTTATACTAATATGTATAATCTATACTAATAATATTATAAAGCTGCAGTGTTTGTTTGTTTGAACGCGCCAATCTCTGGTACTACTGGTCCGATTTGAATGATTCTTTCAGTGTTGGGTAGTCCATTTATCGAGGAATGTTTTTTTTTTCAAAATTAGGGATCCGTAATAAAATTGCTATTTTGTAACACAAGGTGTAAAATCAAAAACCTATTTTGCGTGCGCTGCAAAAACTATTGACAATAGAACAAGATGATGTACAGGCTATAATATAGGCAATATTTTATTACTTATAAAATTATCGCGTGAATTATACTTTATATGGCAAAACAACGTTTGCCGGGTCAGCTAGTATAATATAATTTATATTATTTAAACACGACTCATATATTGGATGCAGCACCTTACAAACTAATTGAAAAGAGTGGCCGTTGAGTTTTTTGTATATTCTTCTCACCAGCTCAACTTTTTACGAATATATCTTGAATTTATAAATTTAAAAGAAATATATGTAGTAACAATTCAAAAGCGCTTAGGCTAAGCCTAATTGAATAAAGTTTATTTGACTTTGACTTTAAATAAAAAAAAAATACGTAAATCGGATCATAAAACTCAGAGTAATGGGTACATTCATAAAAAAAATACAGATCGAATTGATAACCTCCTCCTTTTTGAAGTCGGTTAAAACACGGTGTCAAGAGCCTAAAATGTTATTAAGTCTGTGACATTATTGGTCGCTTCTAAATCTTTCCAACAACTAACGAATAAGCTAATAAATAAGCGATACATTATATCTGCAATTCGTTGAATGAAAGCTGACCTATTTAGCGCTAATTAGGCAGAAACCCGCAGATTGCCGGGTAAATCGAATCCCAGCAAATTAATGGACTTGCGAGTGATTCATGTTACACATTTCATTCTGTACGTGGCTTTAATTATAGAACTTTGAAAGATTAAATACATTCGATCCTCGCCCGCCATTTACCAATGTGTTTTCGGCACTAGAGGTCTATAAACAAAATCGAAATCCGAATTTTCGGTCCGAAACGAAAGAAGGATGAACTTCAAATTAAATCCCATTACCAAAGTACTTCGGATCCGAATAGTGCAGATGGATTTCGTTTCGGAACCTTAGACATAACCACAAAAAGTGAAGTTGTAGTTATGATCATAATATTGTCAAACACCGAAAAAGTAATGTCAAGTGAATTAGGGAATAACGTAAACGAAAGATAGAATATCTAAACGCGAACTTCGTTTCGATCTTCGGATCCGAAACACTTTCGTAATTGGGAAAATGTACGATCCCTGAACCGAAACTTCGTATTTCGATTTTAGTAATAGGGCTCCTGACCTGTATAAATACCACTGGACAGGCTGTTCCATATGTTTGACAGCAATTTTTTGGTCCTATTTGAAGCGCCACTCGCGAGCGTTCAAAGAACTAATTTTGACGTATAAGACAAATGGCTGCGAAGGAACGTACAATACTCTGAAGTATTTTTAGCAGTTTGATTTAATTTCGTTCGTTTTCCATATTACTTATACTTCAAGAATCAACGTAATAAAGTACACATTTTTTTTTGTAAATAATTTCCCACCATCTATCGATGTTTGCTGAGGTTGTCATCACTAGGTTTAGTACCGCAGACTCGCTACATGGCCAACAGCGCCAAAATGGCGAATATCAAACAGGCACAAAAGCACTTTGACAGTCGCCAGTCCAGTGGTATATAGTAGAAGTCAGTGGCTTTAGGTTTTCGAATACTTATGTGTCAGCTTGATGTGTTAACAAGCGCTATGAACTTTCATAAGATATGCCAATTAATAATTGCATTTATATAACTACTGTTAATATTTAAATACTATTTAATATAATTATCACTATGATTAGAAACAACTATAATAGCATACAATATTTATATATTTAGTTAACTTGATTCGTGTAAGTTAGTTGGCACTACAGCAGTGCCAACATCATCATCACGGTAGACAGTCGTGCCCTATATAAGCCAGGGCGCTGAGTTCGAGGAGGAATTACTTATTGTGAATTCTAAGGGGTAACGCTGCCCAAATTGTGATTATTAGTGGAAACTAGTGTTCCGAAGAGCTGTTCAACCTGATTCCTGCCGCCGAATTTCATCTTCGCACGACACGCCACAAGTTACGATATCATCCCCACCATCTGGATGTGTGGCGGTCCTCCACAGTGCGGTTTTCAAGGAGCTTTCTTCCTCGTACCACGAAGCTGTGGAATGAGCTTCCTTGTGCGGTGTTTCCGGGACGATATGACATGGGTACCTTCAAGAAAAGCGCGTACACCTTCCTTAAAGGCCGGCAACGCTCTTGTGATTCCTCTGGTGTTGCAGGAGAGTGTGGGCGGCGGTGATCACTTAACACCAGGTGACCCGTACGCTCGTTTGTCCTCCTATTCCATAAAAAAAAAAAAAAAAATGGATCAAAACTCGTTTAAGAATTAGTTAATCAACATTAAAATTATTAGTTTGAAAGTTTTAGAAGGATGAACAAGTGCCAAAGGATAACATACGGAATACGTTTGTATCATCAGAATAGTTTTCTCTTGAGAATCTCTCTTCAGAATCATTTACTCGGTGTTAATGATTTTACAATAAATTGTATAATATTCTATAGTATGTATATCTATGGAATCAACTGTTATGAGACTGGCTTGATGTTTGAGAGTATTTTTAAAACGAAATGGCACCACTAGTTACATTTTTATTATAATACGTGTGTTAACATAACATAACATCGGCATAATAATGAGTTAGAAATCATTATTAGTACAGTTAATTTTACAATTTACTTAAATTTTCTTATCTGTCTCTATTAATTATTAACAGTTCTCTTATCGATGAGGAGGACAAACGAGCATACGGGTCACCTGATGGTAAGTGATCATCGCAGCTCATACTATCTTGTAACATCAGAGGAAACACAGGAGCGTTGCCTACCTCATAAAGAGTAGAATAAACATACATATGTAGAAGGGGTAGGTCATTTAAGCGCACAAAATAAAAATGAAGTATATGTATTTTACAGTTTTTTTTTTTTAAGGAATACAACAACAATATACAATACAACAATTTTTTTAAGGAAGGACAAACAAGCGTACGGGTCACCTGGTGTTAAGTGATCACCGCCGCCCACACTCTCCTGCAACACCAGAGGAATCACAAGAGCGTTGCCGGCCTTTAAGGAAGGTGTACGCGCTTTTCTTGAAGGTACCCATGTCGTATCGTCCCGGAAACACCGCACAAGGAAGCTCATTCCACAGCTTCGTGGTACGAGGAAGAAAGCTCCTTGAAAACCGCACTGTGGAGGACCGCCACACATCCAGATGGTGGGGATGATATCGTAACTTGTGGCGTGTCGTGCGAAGGTGGAATTCGGCGGCAGGAATCAGGTTGAACAGCTCTTCGGAACACTCCCCGTGATAAATGCGGTAGAAGACACACAATGAAGCGACGTCTCTACGCAACGCCAAGTGATCCAGCCGTTCACAGAGTACTGGGTCCCCGACAATTCGAGCTGCTCTGCGTTGCACGCGGTCAAATGGATCGAGCTGATACTGGGGTGCGCCAGACCAGAGATGACAGCAATACTCCATGTGAGGCCGGACCTGCGCTTTGTAGAGCGCTAGAATGTGGGCCGGCTTGAAGTATTGCCGTGCTCTATTTATGACGCCCAGTTTCTTTGAAGCCAGTTTGGCTTTGCCCTCCAGATGGCCACGGAATTGGCAATTGCTCGAGATTTCGAGACCCAGTATTCCGATACTAGGCGAGGCTTTAAGGGAAGTGTTCTCGAAGAGCGGTGATACGGCAAATGGGGTTTTTTTAGTGGTAAACGCGCAAACTTGAGTCTTCTGGGGATTAAATTGGACAAGGTTCAACTTACCCCATTCCGCGACCTTCTCGAGAGAGTACTCGATAGAAGACACAAGTTTCTCCCGGCACTGGTCGACGTTTTCCCGAGAGAGACCTGCATGGCCCGTGTATACGGCATCACCAGTGCTGTCGTCTGCATAGCAATGCATGTTGGCGGTGTCCAACATATCATTGATATGCAGAAGAAACAGCGTGGGAGATAGCACACAGCCTTGGGGCACTCCAGCGTTCACGGGCTTGGGATTCGAGCAATAACCGTCGATAACGACCTGTATGCTGCGCCCAGTGAGGAAGCTGGAGGTCCACTTGCATAAGCTCTCGGGAAGCCCAAATGATGGAAGTTTTGCGAGGAGCGCCTTGTGCCATACACGATCAAAGGCCTTCGCTATATCCAGACCAACTGCCAGGCCTTCCCCCTTGCTTTCAATAGCCGCCGCCCATCTATGTGTTAGGTATACCAGAAGATCGCCAGTCGACCGACCATGGCGAAAGCCGTACTGCCGGTCGTTGATCAACTGGTGACCCTCAAGGTATACCAAGAGCTGGCGGTTAATTATGCTCTCCATAATTTTGGAGAGTAGGGAGGTAATAGCAATAGGCCTGTAGTTTGCCGGATCCGAACTGTCTCCTTTTTTTGGGATCGGATGGACAAGGGCTGACTTCCATGAATCAGGGACTACGCCTTTTGAATAAGAGTGCCGGAATAAACGCGTTAGCACCGGCGTCAACTCAGGGGCACACGTTCTAAGCACGATTGGAGAAATGCCATCCGGCCCGCTCGACTTCCTGACGTCCAACGAAAACAGAGCTCGCCTAACAGTTTTCTGTCGGAACTGTACTTCAGGCATGGAGCTCTGACACCGCGGGATGGTCGGCGGTGTTTTTCCGTTGTCGTCAAGAGTCGAGTTGGAGGCAAAAAGAGTGCACAGGAGATCGGCTTTCTCTTTTGCCGTATGGGCCAGGGTGTCATTCCTCATGTGCAACGGCGGCATGGTCGGCTGGTTGAAGTTACCAAGAGCAGCTTTCGACAACGACCAGAACTTGCGTGTTCCGGTCGGGTAACTGGAAAGCTGCTCGCCAATTTTGACGACGTGCTTCGATTTCGCACGGGCGATTTGCCGCTTAAAAAATCTGGAGGCACGGTTATATTTCCTCTTCAGAACTTTGCAGTTCGGATCCTTTGAGCCCAGCGCCGCAACCCAAGTTCGATACGCCTGTTTTTTGCAGTCAGATGCTGCTTTAACTGACGCATCGAACCAGGGCTGTGATCTGCCACCGATCGGTACTACAGAGCTTGGTATAAAAATATCCATGCCCTGCAGTATCACATCGGCTACTGCAACGGCGCAGGCACTAGGATCATCCGAAAGGAAACAAACCCTGCCCCAAGGGTAGGATGCAAAAAAGGAACGCATCCTATCCCAATCTGCTGACTTGTAGTGCCAAACGCGGCGGGTCGCTGGTGGTCTGCGACGTTGGCGTCGGATAGGCACTACACTCCTGACCAGGCAATGGTCGGACGTTCCGAGAGGGGCGTCGACAGAGACCTGGTAACCATCGGGATGTGTAGTCAGCAGAAGATCTAATAAGGACGGCATGTGGCTATCCACATCCGGGAGCCGCGTCGGCGACTCAACCAATTGGGACAGACCATACGCCAATGCAAAATTATGCACAGATCGCCCTGCGTAGTCTGTGGTACGTGATCCAAGCCATTCGGCATTGTGCCCGTTGAAATCACCCAAGACTACGATTTCAGCGGAGGGGATCTGAGCAAGCACGTCATCAAATGCCGCTTGAACGCAGCCCATGAGGTGATCCGTTTCTGCGTTACCACTATGGGACCTGTAGACACACGCATAGATGCGGACGCGGTCCTCTAAATCTACGCGGAGCCAGAGAGTAGACAGGCCCCTACCCTCAAAATTGCCGAGACGGCGACAGCAGATATCCTCCCTAACGTACACACATACCCCGGCATGAGGCATGAAATTATGCTCAATTTTGTACCCGGGGTACGTTAAATATGACGTATCGCTAGGTCGAGATATCTGCGTCTCCGTAAGGAAACACAAGGCCGGCTGCGCCGTCTCAAGGTGGTGGTGGACGGCGTTTAAGTTGGAGTGAATTCCCCGGATGTTACAAAAGTCCACATTAAGCGTGGAGCGGGGTGCCGTGGTGTTGCTGCCCTGTTTGTCCTGTGACATACGCGGTACTGTGCCCTCCCCAGAATACGAGGGGCAGCCCGAGCGCGAATGCTCGGGGAGGGATTCTCCGGCTCTACAAGAGCCGGTACCCTCCTGGGGTAATTAAAGCCAAAGGTTACTTTTGGCTTTGATACAGGCCTTTGGGTAGGTCTAGCCATGAAGCTACGGTTGAAAGAACAGTCTAGAACGTTTACTTCCAGCCAAACCTGGGTTGTTCGTGCCTTGTTACTGGGTGCAGTCCAACTGGAAAGACCAAGGTACATTTTTAAAAAGCGTATCGCTAAGAGGCTTCACAACACGATCTAAGGACAGCTTTTGATACACTTTGGCTGACGTTTTCATTACTTTTACACAAAAATGTGGCTCTTTGACTCCACGATAACACACTCCCCACTAAACCATGAGTGACGCAATATGATGAACACGTTGTACTTTTTCGTCCACTTGTGAAGCGTCTCTGGAGGTATGAACGTACTTTGCCATTTTGCTTGTTGCAGTGTTCTTCAATCGTGTTTTTATCAGTTAATAGAATATTTCTGTACTTTTTATTCGCGTATCTGGACAGCAACCATTTTGATCGAGACACTCTGTTTAACTTTAGGAAATGTTTCAGGGCATGTCCTGTGTATCGACAATAAGCACCAAGTTCTGTTTGATGATACGCAAGAGTCCTAGCGGGAATTTTCATCTCTCGCGAAATTTTTTTTGTTTCCTCGTAGGATTTCGGCGAATTCTGGCGTGAACAGGATGAACAGGCATTTTAGTTCATGCACATCATACGATTTAATATTAGCCTTGAAAAAATATGAGTAATGGTGTGAAATGGTCGAAGTTTCTTACATAATAAACCCGTTACAAATTTAGCTTGATGAAAAAGTTCGCATTTTTTATCAATATTTATGATCACAGCGAAGTGTGTTCAAGATTAGCAAGTCGTAGAAATAATTACGAAACACACGTGATAATTGATGATCATAATATGGTTCTCTCTAGAAATGCCAATAAAAAAGATCCACCGAGTATAGCATTTGTATTTATATAATACAATTTACTACATATTGTACGTCGAAGCGGACTTGTCAAAGTTTATGTCGTGCAGTAACGTAGATGACGAGATATGTCAAAATTCGAGGCATTGATAATTTCGACAGCTCCGTCAATATTGTAAAGCCAGATAAAGTCTACAGTATTCTGCAATTACAATAACAATCTAGAAATATTATTAAATGTATCTAGAAATATCGCATCTTGTTTCCCTTCTAAAACTTTCCAACATCTAGTTAATTAATTACCCAATAATTGTCACATTATATTTGCAATTCGTTAAGCGATCAAATGAAAGCTGACCTATTAGCTCTAATTAGATAGAAACCCACAGATTGCCGGGTAAACCGGATCCGACCATTAATGTGGTAGCGAGTGATTCATGTTACACATTTCATTCTGTATCCACGGACGAGTAAAAAAATAAGGACTCCGCGCCGTGATATTAGCAAGTGAAGCACCTTTTTGCTAGTGTGTGTGCGGTTACGGGGGATACTAGTTACACAATTTTTTCTCCCTTAAATTATCATATATATTACAAATACTTTTATAGTAACGTTTTTACACTTTTTCGCAACGCACGACGGCATTTTTAAAATAGTTTATTGCGACGCAAACTGGCGGCTGATTGGCTTGTATTAGTGTAAGTGTGTGCGTGGGGCTATGTATTTACTCGTTTACCGGCTTGTTTTGGTGCTTCATTGTTATGTAAGGTGACACGGAGTCCTTCTTTCTTTACTCGTCCGTGTGTGTATCTAGCTTTTAGTATTCAGTGCCTTTGATGGACAAAAGTTATCCCATCTTAAACTTACTACTTACTGCCGCCGCGATAGCAATCCTCCTGATGGAATGACGCTGGTGGCTTGGGCACGGGGAAAGGCGGTGGTGTGGGACGCGACTTACGTCGACACTCTGGCTCCCTCTCATGTCCAAGTTACGTCACTTGGTACTGGGGCTGCTGCTTCGACTGCCGAAGAGAGCAAGTGTCGCAAATAAGTTGGTCTCAGTGAGTCATACATCTTGGTGCCTTTTGATGTCGAGACACTTGGTCCGTGGGGCCCAGAGGCGCGGAGAATGTTCAAAATACTGTCTTCGCGCCTCAATAAGACTACTTGAAACCCAAGCGCTGGCAGCTATTGCGGTCAACGGATCAGCCTAGCTATCCAACGCGGAAATGTTGCCAGTATTATTGGTACGCTTCCACGTAATGATAGTTTCAATTTTATGTAGTCATTATCATAAAATAAAACATATTCTACTAATTAAAAATATCGGAAAATCACAATAGCGCAAATAAAGTTTGCTAAGCGTACTCTAAGGTTACTTCGATGGGATCTTACAATTACACATTTTGTTTCAGATTGGAGTACCATTCTTCATTCTAGTCACAGCACTAGTAGCTTCTACATTAGAAGAAGACCTTCCACTGTCGCCTTGCCCAAATGTATTTCAGTATGAACAAACTGGCTTCGAAGCTGGACAGTGGTATGGTGTTGTCAATCTGTCCACAGATAGCACTCTCCACTCCTTGTGGTTAAATATTGTCTTGGACACTAAGGCAAATATATTAGGAGTAAGTAACTTTATGATATTTAAAGCGATTTTTTTTTTGTCAAGTGATGTATTAATCAGCACCAATTTCCTGTTCACAGAACTGGATCGGAGATGTATCTACTACAGACAATATTGACTTCAAAGTGGAGAACACAAATATGAAGATCCACCCAGGACCGGCCGTGGCCGTTAGGTTTTTCGTGCGCTATGACAAATTGGGCAAAACACCCAAATTGCAAGCGATTCGGCTTAACGGCAGGGAAATTTGTAACGCTAATAATCCCCAACCAGCTGTTGACAGGCCTGATATAGTTGTATCGAGACCCGAGAACTCCAGACCTGTTGATCGACCGGTCACAAGACCCACAGATTCGCGGCAGGACACGATCAGAGTTGATCGACCGAGCGACCGCCCGGTGACAAGGCCCGATAATCGACAGACAGAGTCGAGCAGACCTAGGCAAGAAGATAAAGTTATTACTAAACCCGTGTTTGGAAGGCCCTCTGGAGACGGGCCCGTATACGTACAACCACAGAATCCCTCATTAGATGGTAGCAATGCGAATCCCTACAGCATACTGTGAGTAAAAATAACAATCAACTGGAACAATTGGCTTGTAGATGTCTTAATATGAGTGGTGTTATGTAATCTATCTTTACTTCCTGCATTTGGTATATCATGCCTGGAAGACTGAGGTGCTTTCACTGTTTTGATTTTTCCGTTTTTTGTCATGATGTTAATACCAGATATTAATGTAATACCTTTTTATTCACGCCTTCCACTTTGATACTGGAACCCGATATGAATTAACAGTAAAATAGAAGTACGTGCCGTTTTTTATGTAATAGGAGGACAAAACGAACATACATAGGGATGATTGATGGTACGTGAAGACCATGGTCCATGATATACTCTCTTGTAACACCAGAATCATAAATTCGTTGTCGACCTTATAAAGCGTCCATTAAACGTACCTACTGTAAAGGTGTGAAATGTACTTAGGAATTAGAAAAGTGACATCACATTGGTACGTGGCGGCGAGGATCGAACCGGGGGCTACGTGGTGAGAGTCAACAGTTCTATCTATTGCGCCATCGATGCTCATAGAAATTAAAATTTATGATATTTTTTATAAGAGGACTTTTTATACCTTTGCACAGAATGCGGGCTAGATTATGGGTACCACGGGCGCCGTAGCTAGTGAAATTACTGGGCAAATGAGACTTATCATCTATCTAATGTCTCAAGGTGACGAGCGCAATTGTAGTGCCGCTCAGAATTTTAGGGTTTGGCAAGATCCTGAGCGGCACTGCATTGTAATGGGCAGGGCATATCAATTACCATCAGCTCAACGTGTCATCCCTTATTTTCATAAAAAAATGTTTATTTTTCTCTAAGGATGAGGTCAGATAGATACAACTTTTCCTGTCTTTGTACCTATAGTAATAGTCCAAATATTATAGAAAAAATTGCACCTTGTTTTACCGACTAAACTGCGAAAAATAAAGAATAGTTATTAAAAATTCGGCACGGTGACCATGAATAATTAATGTAACGACGACGTAATGACAGTTTCACCACGCAACCTTTTAAATGATATAGGTTCACACTTCACACACGTGGTTGAGACCATAATGTACCATTTAAAAAGATATGTGGGTAGAAACGAAGCTATCATCTACTACTTCCTCCGCGGTCAATACTCTGAGTTAAATCAAACTGCTGTCAACATGACGGAAGAAGAAGAAGATCTTGTAGATTGATGTCTTTCTTGTTATTTTGAGTAGTGTATGTATGTATGTTTAAACGTATTGTGTTCCAAGACACACCATGTGTGGACGCTAGGAAGTTCAGCAGTTGAAAGTCAGCAATTGATACGCCCTGCCCATTACAATGCAGTGCCGCTCAGGATTCTTGAAAAACCCAAAAGTTCTGATCGGCACTACAATGGCGCTCACCTTGACACATAAGATGTTAAGTCTCATATTTGCCCAGTAATTTCCCTAGCTAAGGCGCCCTTCAGACCGAAACACAATAATGTTTACACATTACTGCTTCACGGCAGAAATAGGCGCCGTTGTGGTACGTATAATCTAGCCAGCATCCTGTGCAAAGGAGCTTCCCATGTGGTATAACCGCAGTTTATAAATTTTCCATATTTTCCCATGTTTTTCTTGTGGAATCATGAAATTGTTTTAAGTTAATATGTACCTACCTTTCGCAACAGAAGTGGAGGGGTTCCCTCCCAGACCGTGACCCGGCGACCCTCCTACCAGCTGACCACCTCGACCCACCGGACCACAACGAATCGAGATGAAGACGACAGCGGTAGTGACTCGTGAGTTAATTTCACTATTAGTAGGTGGTAGGTTCACTTAATAGTTGGTGATCAACTCCATCTGGTGTAGTACGGTGAATCTGATAAAAGGCATTTATTTTCTCAAAATTGATTCCTTTAGAATTCTTTTTATGTCATTACTAAAACTACTACCGCTTCGTATGCAAATGGCGAATGAGATGAAGTGGCGCAAGAAACTCTCTCGGCATTCTTTTTTACGCTCTTGTTAATCTTATCTCTAATAATAATGTCTTCCTTCTCTCACGTTCCCCAATCGTTGAAGAAAGCAGGTAATCTTGTGTCTTGGGGCAGACCGTTCACCGTACGAACGATAGACCATTTTTCAAATTATTTTTTTAGATGTATTTGGTAAAAAAGAATAATTTACGCATATTTTTTAAGTATAATCATGTTAGGTATAATAATTTCACAAATATTCATAAACAGTTAAGACTAAGTTATATGAAATTTATATAGGTAAGTATTATTAAGTTTTTATAGGTTTTTTTTATGGAAAAGAAGGACAAACGAGCTTACATACGGGTCACCTAATGGTAAGTGATAACTACGACCCATCAGGAGCATTCACAATAGCTTTGCCAACCCTAAAGAACTCTACCCACTACAACGTATCGTACCATGGCCGTGCTATGGCGTGTCAGGCTGTATTAAAAAGTATGAGACCATGCCCACTAGCCCGTGAGAGAAATACGCTCTACTGGGTATAGTAGAGCGAATCGTGTTGCTTGTCGTGTCTGATACGTTCATAGCACGATCATGGTATGATACATTGTAGTGGGTAGAGTCCTTAAGGGACATGACGTCATAAGGGACTTCGTTCCAGAGAGAGACAATATCATTATCGCTTGCAATTGACTATATTACGATTTGTCCATTAAGAAATGGGGTCGACTTCTATAATTGCTGTTCTATTTTGGCTCAAATATAAGCAACACGCATCCCGGTCTATATTAGTAAGAGTGCATTAAATAGGCCCCACAAGATGGACCGACGATCTGGTCAAGATCGCCGGAATACGTTGGATGAGGGCAGCGCGGAACCGATCGTCGTGGACGTCTTACGGCTGATGATGATGATGATATCATAAAAAATAAATGCATTTCTATCTGTTAAAGAACAAAATCAAATCGTAATCACTATATTCATGTCGGTCATGGAAATGACACTTATGAATATCAATAGATAATATTTTTCCTTATTGAATTTACCGCCACTTCGTAAAAGGTTGAGCTAATGAGAAGATGTGGCAAGAGACTCATTGCCACTATTTTAAATCAACATTAACATTTTCATTGTTTTACAAATCATTTCAATTACAATATATTATGTAAAGTGACGCAACAAAAAAACTCAAACGTCAAATAGTCAATGCCTAACGCCCGTTCCCAATATACTATCTACAGATAGAGATAAATTAGTACCTTCTACTGACAGTATTTAGCTGCCATTCTTATCGCCAGTTCACTGTTGCAATTTCCTTACCAACTTCTATCCCTGGTAAGCTATACGTCCACCCGTTGACAGATAGCGTGTACGGATAAGGTGAGTTACAGTCGGTAAGTTTATTGGGACCGAAAAGTCAACGATAGTTACGACTTTTTTATCTCAAGTAGGCCACAACTGGAGATAGACTGAATATTGGGAATGGCCGTTTGACGAGTATGTCAAAAAGGTAAATGTAAATTAATATTAAACAAAAGTTATTGAGTACAGTAGCTGCATGACCCAATTAAATAAATACCGACGTAAATATCCTGGGGGCCTACTCCTAAAATCGATATTCGATATATCGTGGCATTAGTAGTCTCGAATCCTACTCTTAGTTACATCGTATTCAATGTCGAAACGATGATTGAACGACGAGAAGGGTTGAGTTACCTTTTTTTTTTTTCATTTTATTATCCGCAAGTTTTGTAATATTTTTTCAATTTTAAATGGTCATATTATATTCATTACATAATTTTTGAATATTTACATTTTGTGTAAATGATGCAAATTGGTGGTGCAGAGGCTGGCATGGTTTTAAGCGCCTAAGCTATGTTTTGACTTTTGACAATTAGCAGTGACATAGCACAGATAATATGTACATAGTTTGCGCATAATTCATTCACTCTAACATCGTAAAAAATCAAAATATTAGTCTATGGTTACGATGTTGTTACAATAAACGATATGGAATACGATCATTTGATAGAGTAGGGTAGGTGCGATATATTCGTGTTATTATCGTATCGTTCCGAATATATCGTTGTCGATTTTGCGAGTAGACCTCCTGAGATTGACGCGTTCAAAGAATCATAAGAAATCTCTTGAACTTTATAATATTAGTACGACAACCATTTAAAATGTCCAGCTTAAAATAACCCTGATTTGCAAATGTATCAGAACTCTTGATTCATAATTCTTTATTAATTGCATCAATCATAAAAATTTTCGCTTTATTTTATTGGCAAATTAACATTTAGATAACATGATATCAAAATATTATTAATAGCTCAATCTTATAATACTCGTATACTAACTTTTACTCGTGAGTTCGTCCGCGTGGAATAGCTGTTACTTTGGGCAGCATATTCATCTTTTATGATACTTTTCAAATAATACACATACAAACTGCTCTTTCCGCTGCTGGTGGCGCTCTTTTGTGATACAGCGGATATCCCATGTCATTGTGGACTGTCTCCTTAATAGTATTTCCCTGTGAACTTTAATATCCTGTTTCATCCCCATGTAGGTCAAAGTTGAAAGAATTAATAATTACTACTTATCCAGTGCCTAAACAAAGAAATTATGGTTTTATCTCCGAAAATGACACATTCCCATACAAACTTCCATCCCCTATTTCAACCCCTCCATTTATTCTTTCGCAATTAAAGGTAGCCTATGTTCTTTACCAAGCTCACGTCTATCTCATTCAAATTTCATCAAAATCGGTTCAGTGTTTTTGGCGTGAAGGCGTAACAAACAAACTAACATTCACATTTATAATATTAGTAGGGATGTACTTATAAGGAAAAAATGTTTATAAAATGAAACTAAATAAAAACAGTCACTGGTATCCAAATAATAAGTAGTACTTACCTAAGTACCTATTGGCAAAGAATTTATATTGTACTAGCTGACCCAGCCGATATTTAAATCGCGATACAAAAGTAACTGTTGATCGTAGATGGGTGAAAATTTGAAGTTGTATGTATTTTTTTATGCTGACAAACAACATATTAAAATTTACAACATATTAAAATTCAAACAAATTAAAAAAAAAATGACAAAAAAATTCAAAAAACAATTGGCGTGGACCACCCTTAACATTTAGGGGGATGAAAAATAGATGTTGTCCGATTCTCAGACCTACCCAATATGCACTCAAAATTTCATGAGAATCGGTCAAGCCGTTTCGAAGGAGTTTAACTACAAACACCGCGACATGAGAATTTTATATACTTTAATAGACTAGCTGACCCAGCAAACGTTGTATTACCGATATTAAAATCGCGATACAAAAGTAACTGTTGATCGTAGATGGGTGAAAATTTTAAGTTGTATGTATTTTTAATGCTGACTCATAATCAAACAAATTTAAAAAAAAATTAAAAAATAAAAAAAAATTGGCGTGGATCACCCTTAACATCCCTCAGGGGGATGAAAAATAGATGTTGTCCGATTCTCAGACCTACCCAATATGCACTAAAATTTCATGAGAATCGGTCAAGCCGTTTCGAAGGAGTTTAACTACAAACACCGGGACATGAGAATTTTATGTATTAGATATATAGGTATGTATATATAGGGTACGTTATTATTCTTACCACGGATATAATACAATATAAATGTTATTAGTAGATTAAAACATTTGTTTGAATTTAAATCTTGTTTCGTGTTTATTATTCAATAATTAATATTCCGTGGAATCTAAATACTGGTACCGAAAGGTCGCGATTGTGTCTGTAGTTTGATAATGTACTCATAACTCTGAGTTTTATTGTGAAATATTTGCTTGTTTTTTAAGATACTCAAGTACCTATGCTACGCTTGTAGGTAAGCCCCCTTATTCATAACTAACTTAAAACAGTCGCTAAGGAGTGTTTTTTCTCATTCTGACTTAGGTCAATAGAAGAAGATAGAACGAGAATTAGCAATGCTTTAAGTTAGCAGACTATAAAGAGTAACGGGGAAGATGTACAGTTTTAAGTCGACTGAGCCATGAGCCACCCTCTGCTATGTTCGATCGTTTTTATTGGTACCAGGCGAACATAACTGGTGAAGATATAGTAATCTCTTTGAAGAGTTAAGGAGAGTTGGAGTTTATTTACGTATATATTATATATGTTCATAAGCTGATTAAGGAATTTTCTAGAAACTGTGACAATCATAATGTTAACACGAGGAACAAACATAACCTTGTTACGCCTACTACCTACTCGGTTAAGTCGAGTTAGTAAGTCTTTTATAGGGCGATGTATATGCTTTTACAATATGATCCAAAACAAATGCGTTACGAAACGTCACCTTGAGGTATAAGATGTTAAGTCTCGTTTGCCCAGTAATTTCACTAGCTACGGCGCCCTTCAGACGGAAACACAGTAATATTTACACATTAATACTTCACGGCAGAAATAGGCGCCGTTGGGTAGGTACCACACCCATAATCTAGCCTTCAACATGACTCATCCAAAAAGTATAAAAATTTTAATGACAGAAATATGTTGTGCTTTTAGGGACTACTTCTCAGGTGGACGACCTACCGTCGTGCTCCAGGAGACGAACAATAACAACAATGACAACAACGGGAACAGACGCGTCACTCGGGTTAGTTTGAAATTCATAACACATAGGTACTAGATATAACTAAGATATGATAAATTACAGACGGACAAACTGATAACGATTTGATATTTGATGAGCTGTGTTAAATGTAAATGTTAACAGCAACGTAAATTCAGTCAAATTAGAGAAAAAATTCGAGGTGTCTACTAAACCGGTCATCATGGTATTTGTACCCACTAAAGATCAGGGGTATTAGAGGTCTGTACACTTTATCCCAAAATGTTTAAGGGTTCCCAAGGGAGTGCGATGCTTATTGTATAACGGGTCCTCATATAACGAACGACTCATATAACGTTGTGTACCGCGGCCCACGAGTCAAACACACACCTCTATTTAACTTACGATCTCTGTGAGTGGACAAGTCCTAATGAGAAGCTAAATAATTTGCTAAAAAATCATTTTGTTAATATCATATTAATAGATTTCTCTTTACTATATTAATCAAAATTTTACTGTCAATTGTATGTAACATTGTTAATTTTGAATAAATTAATTGCAAAAAAGTGTTAACAATTTACTAGAATAGTCCACCGGAGATATGAACCCACAATCCGTGTAATATGTCGTAATTTACACTCAATGATGTCGACATTACAAAAGCTGTATCAGTGAAACCAGTTCCGCGTAATTCCCCGCCGGCCGCTACCCAAACGATGTCGTCCACATTGTACAAGGACAGCGCAGGTGTGTACTGTGTGTCCTTCGTACAACAAACAGAGGGCATGCGCCACTCTCGCTGGTACATCACGAACAAACATACAGATTGCGTATTTATCTATCCTTCGCGAACAGAATAACGGCCGTTTTTAATAACCTATCGACATAAAGCATTGGACTATAACTATACTGGATATTACTATGGATAGATAAGATCATGTCATTGAACGGTGACAGCAATGTATCTATAACTAGAGATACGTTATTGAAAACGGTCGTAAATATATACTTGTTTATCAAACGTTTGTCAACGAGATATTTAGTAATTATAATTTATCTACACCCATGCATTAAGTCCTCTATTATAGATTCTGAAACAGTTAGCTTATTGCCAACATTAAAACACCCAATGTTCTAATAACCATTACATCATCCAAACGAGTGTTGTAATGTTGTACCTATTGAATTTCATAACAATACTCCTATGTTTTTTTCGATCCCTTCATGCGCAAAGAGTTTCAAGAGACAGCCACATTCTTATTGCTCGATGCGTGGTATTTGTATGAATTTAAAAAAATATAACATTTTCGTTTACGCGCGTTCCACACTGCCAGAACGTCGCGCACCGTAAAAAAAGTAGGTTATTCGAATCCCCGCCATTTTTCTTCGATATTTTTATTGTTTTGTTTACAAAAATGAGCGATTCATTTTAAACGCTGCAAAAGAACATTACATTCGAGTGAATTTTAATTATTGCACTATACAAAATGTAAATTACTACTAAAATAAATAATTGTTTCATTAATACTTAGTTTATTTGTATATAATCAGTAATGAATAATTTTAATGTTAGCAGTAAGCTAACTGTTCCAGAATCTTTTAGAGGATTCATATTCTGGATGTAGATAAAGTCTTGTATGCAACTTTTGATAATTAGGTATTAAAAAACTCATGTGATACTATTATCACACGAGGCGAAGCCGAGTCGAAATCCACATTCGTGTTTTAATACCCCTTATTACACAACAGTTGCATAAATAACTATTTCTGACGTCTGTTTTGCAAGAAAAATAGTATCCCATTGAACGCAGCCTAGCGAAAATATCTAACAGAAAAACGATTGTATGAAACATGCAGTCATTGATAGATTGACAGATGACGGCTATAATCTTGTAAAAAATGGAGGTAGCCCAAAATCCACTACGTTTTACGCAACTGCTCGCTTTCAAACTTAGCCGGATTATACTTCGTCGCCAATCGTCATAGTGTAATGGCTACTATTTCAAATTTATGTTAAATTACTGCACGTTTCATACAAAACTAAATTTCAATTTTTAGTTAGGCAGTCCCACCTCTTTTTACGTAGTATTTACATCGTCTTTGATTGAACTTACAAATATTACGGACTGCGCGAGTCACATTTTCGTCCTGATTATAATGAGACTTTAAATAGTGGGCACAAACCGGCATTAACTATTAAGATTTTGTTCACAATTTCAGGATCAATGTGGCACGGTTGTACGCAATAATCCGAACCCTTTGGTGGTGAATGGAAAACCAACCCTGGAGGGACAGTGGCCTTGGCAGATTGCATTATATCAAACACAGGTAGGATATCATTCTGTGCATCCTATTGAGTTATTGATTTAGAAATACCAACATTAAATTAAATTGATGCATTATAATTTTCGATACAGACTAAATACATTGTATTTAATGTAACAAACAATTACAGGTACGTAATAAATGTTTCGAAAATTTTAACAAAATAAATATTAGTTTACGGCCCTAGATGGCCGGTGGGGCAGTAAAGTCCTCCGTAAATGGCGTACTGGAAGACGATATTGGCAAGATCGCCGGAATACGTGCGCAGGACCGATTGTCATGGCGATCTTTGGAGGAGGCCTTTGTCCGGCAGTGGACGTCCTCTAATGTATATTAAACTGTTATTATAACTATACATTTTATTCGCTAAAGTTATATACAAATAATTTACGAACTTACAAAAACGTCAGATTAGTACGTGTTTACCATCTTGCACGGCCTAGGAATAGGAGAGTTCAGAAAAAACACTTTTATATTTAAATAAAGTCTTGGAAACCAAAATATAATAACGCCTAAGTACATCGAGCACTTTATATGGTTCTGTTCTGTCTTTAACCATTATTTCTGGTTTTTGGTTCATTATAACGGTTTCGTTCAACTAACCGGCCTAGAACCGTCGGCACGCTGGTCTTGATTCTAATTCTCCTCAATTAAGCGGCTTGTAAGGGTTATAAAACAATATCTCATAATGTTGCCACTCCGAACGAAATAATTGATACAAAACAATTTTAAACTTAAGACCGGTTTCAGACCTTGTTTATTATATGTTCAAGTACGATAGTTGATCAAAAGAATTTTTATGAAAATAAGGAACGAGATGAGCAGGGCGTTCAGCTGATGGTAATTGATACCCTTTACAATGCAGTGCCGGTCGGGATTCTTGAAAAATCCAAGAAACCTTGAGACATAAGATCTTAAGTCTCACTTGCCCAGTAATTTCACTAGCTGCGGCACCCTTCAAACCGAAACACAGTAAGGCTTACACAATACTGGCTCACGGCCGAAATAGGCGCCGTTGTGGTACCCATAATCTAGCCGGCATCCTGTGCAAAGGACCCTCGCACTGGTTAAGTAAGGTAATATGTTCTACCAACGAATATACATATTCTTTCAATTGGTTTACGGACGGCGTCTTGCAAACCAATAGAAATAGTCTTACAGAACTTTGTACGTTGCCCTAATATTTCAGACAGTTGACAACAAGTACATATGCGGCGGAACCCTGGTCTCCAACCTGCACGTGATCACGGCAGCGCACTGCGTCACTCGCAAGGGCTCATCCAGGATAGTCAACAAGAATACACTCACCGTGTACTTAGGGAAGCACAACCTCAGAACATCTGTAGAAGGCGTGCAGATTAGATTGGTAAGTAAAGCATGCTCTCTCTGAAGGGTTAGGTTCTAGGAGGAGCAGCTTGATTATAGTCAGTCACTCAGAAAGATGAAAAAAATTATAACATAGCTATGCATTGTCAATATACCTGGTTTATGGAAAAAAAAAGGTGTGTCAGTTCCGACGCACGACTGGAGTTTACTCCTTCAGATCGACTGTCTAACTTAGCACAAAAAAGGCTTACCAGTCTAAGAAAAAGATTAATTCCATATCGAATGGGAAATAAAGGAATCAATGAAATTACGTGAATAATGTACATATATTTATTCTATTTACTTTTATTATGACTATTTGGTAAAATACATTAAACAATCTTCAATCTTTTCATTGTTATATACACCACTTTCTGCCATAGTTTATATACCTAGGTATCACTTCACCTAACGCGTTTACATCAACATTAATTCATTAAAATTCCAAAAAACTCTTTTTTTATTTATAACACAATAATATCTAAGCACAAACTGCGAGCAAACGTTCGAATCAGTTAGAATATTTTTAAATATCTTTAAAAAATTTCAAATGCGGATCACTTTATTTTACTTGCTTATAATAATTAATTTAATGCATATAAAACCTCTTTTCCTAAGGATTTCCATAGTTGTACTGAATGGTTTTGGGTTCTCCCTTTTTTTCTTGCAAATGGGTTTAGTTTGATGCATTGTTTTATTTGAAGAAATTTATGAATAAGTAATTTTTTGTAACTTAGAAAATATTAAACCTGGGAAAGACTTTTAAGAGGTGCGAATTATGGTACCAACCTCTGTAGGACGGGACAATGCACCTCATACAAAATCAAAGCCGCAATATGGCACTTGCCACAAATGACACCATTATAAACTTCGACTGCTATGTCTATACATTTCTGCGTATACTCCAGCTTTTTAAAATATTATTGGTCAATAGGCAGCAATGCTAACACGATTTCAGTTTCAGCTGCGTATTTTGAATTTAGAAACGGATTTGGACAGTGACATCAGTGGAGTAGCAGTTAATTACTTTTTTAATCCCAGACGAAAAAGAGGGTTGCTATAAGTTTTACGTTCGTCAGTCTAAGATCTGTCCAGTCCGAGGTTTTTTACGTTTTTAATCAAAAATAACACTCATAATATAAAGGGGAATGTTTGTATGTTTATTTATTGGGTTGTGTTTATATTTGTTACTTCTTAACGCTCTAAAGGAATTTGGATTTAATAAGTTACGGTAACCTTTAACGAGAGAAACTTATACTCAAATATAATATTTTATTTACATAAAATAATTAGTTAAACTGGTTACTTAAATGTTAACTTCCTTGAATTAAATAAAATTTGTCTTTTAGACTTAGATATCTTTTTGGTTTATGTAGTATAAGCGGACATCAACATGTATTTGTATGACAGCTTTTGTCAAATTTTAAATGTGGTTAAATCCAAAAAACTTAAATCTTTTAGTGGTGCAATATAAATATGCCTATTTGGTTTGTAAATTTCTTCACATATCTCTGTTACTACCTACTGTTGAAAAATGTTAAGTTTTACATATTTGCGATGTAAATAAGTATCAATTATCACTAGGTTACGATACTTCCGTGATAACGTGTTAATAGCACTAGTATGTGATCGTTAATCGTAATTGCTAATCATTGTTCACTAGGGCTTTAAAAAAAATTATAACAAAGAAACAACCGACTTCAAAAAAACTATTCCAAAACAATAGATATAATATGCACTAAAAAACAACAATAATAATAATAAATAAATCTAATTCTAGTAACCATTATTGTTATTCTTGAATCGGTGTCCTCCCGCCGCGGCCCCGCTCTCGCCTCTCGCCTTCTCACGTCGTGTGTGCGACTCAAGCACATCTCACCTTTAACTATGTATGTAGTTACAAACCTGCCTTGGCTAAAACCAACTCCAATAATAACGATGTTACGGTAGGTGACTCAAATATCCGGATAGCATAAAAAAGATTCGGCCTAGTATAATTGCTCCTAAGAATTGAAGACTTCCGTTACTTTGTTTTGGATCCTATATGCAGAACTTAAATAAACTATCACCAAACTACCTTTGAAGTATACTTATATCCTTTCCAATGAAAAAAGAATTATCGAAATCGGCTTCAGCGATATTGAGTTATTCGTAAATTTGTTGCGCACATACTTGTAGAAAATTTAAGACTTTCGTGGTTTCACGTTTCGTGGACTGTCAGGTCTGGACCAAATTGCAATGAGACCACAAGGAAAGTACCAGCTTTCATATAAAAAAAATAGTTATCAAAATTGGTTCACCCAGTCGAAAGTTCTGAGGTAACAAATATAAAAAAAAACATATCGACGAATTGAGAACCTCCTCCTTTTATGAAGTCGGTTAAAAAATAATTATCAAAATCGATAGACCCAGTCGAAAGTTCTGAGGTAAGAGACTTAAAAAACATACAGACGAATTGAGAACCTCCTCCTTTTTTGAAGTCGGTTAAAAAGAGCGACTCTATTGTTTTCATTTCTGACTGTGTCCTTTTATCTGTCCCATTCTGACAACCGGGCTTTACCTGGGGACTTGTCAATAATATTGTACCATATTTAATGAACAAAAATTCGTTTTATTAAATTACTTCCGCTTTTTGCATATCAATCTTATATAAATAAAATAACCTTACCGATGATAAGTCACACCATATTTTTTTTGAGTCGTAAATGTATTATTTGAGCACTTTGTATAGTACACTTAAGCTTGTTGATTGACACACAGTTGACACACGACTAAGGAGAAAAGTGTGCTTACATTGTCAGTAAGCACACTTTTGCCGTTACGTTATCAGACTGTGAATGATATGTCCATATGTATAGAACGTCATTGGGCACTACAAAAGAATTACAAAATAGGTCCTTTTTTCATTATCACGTCCACAGAAAATAATAATATTATTTTGGTGCCTGTCTCAATATATTGTTACTCGTATCCTACAAGAGTTAAAAATAAATGACGACGAACTATTAATTGATAATATAACGATACGTTACTACGCTCAAACTAACCAAAAATTTGGTCCCTTCACCATTGCTACTATCTTTTCCCTGGGGTAATACGTCACAACAGCCGACCAATAACAGCACGTCATTTCCTGCGACGAGGGTATAAAAGAGCGGTTTCCGGCTCATTTAATTCAGCCTCGTACCCGAGTTTGGCGAGTCAACATCTCGTATAGAGGCGAAACGCGTGTCAATTTGTTTGAAGACAAATAATGGCGGAATTAACATTCAGAAAATTCAAAACATTTGGATAACCTAAAATTATTTAAAAATTTTCTCGAATATTACAGGTCGCAGAAATCTCAGTGTATCCCGAATACAATGCAACTTCATTTAATAAGGACTTCAGTGTACTAAAGCTTCGAGAGTCGGTCCAGTTTACGGAGTTCGTGAGGCCGGCTTGCTTGTGGCCAGAGAATCAGATTGCCCTGAGCAATGTGATTGGGAAAAAAGGCGCTGTAAGTACCTATAGGAACTATTACAAGCTCCTTTTATATAATTATGTTATTTTTATTTTTAATGTTAAAGTGTGTATTTAAATCCTCTATAATATGCTAAAGTTCAAGTTCTTGTGAGCCTTAATTTTGTAATTTTAGTTATCATCCGTAGGCATATAACATGGTTTGTCAATTTCAAATTCAAATATTTTTATTCAAAATTGGATGTGACATCACTTATTGAAAGTCAAAAACTACCACCCATTCCAAAATGAATGCCTCAGACCTGAGAAGAATGAGCGCAACAAACTCAGCGGGCTTTTTTTTCAACGAATAATTATGTTTACAAAGTAATATTGTACAATTAAACTTATTATTTAATAGCCTAAGGGCGGTCACTCCATTCCCAATCTGTGGTATCATTAAGAAAGTCATTTATGTTATAGTAACCTTTACCACACAAACGTTTTTTAACAATTCTTTTGAATAACGTTATACTTTTGTTTTGAACATTTTCTGGGATCTTGTTGTAAAAGCATATACATCGCCCCACAAAAGACTTACTAACTCGACTTAGCCGAGTAGTAGGCATCATAAGTTTATGTCTGTTCCTGGTGTTAACATTATGGTTATGACAGTTTCTGGCAAAATCACTTATATGCCTATGAACATACATTACATTATCAAGAATATATTGAGAAGCAACAGTCAAGATGTTAATTTCTTTAAATTTTGCTCTCAATGATTCTTTAGGACCTAGGTTATAAATAGCGCGAATAGCCCTCTTCTGCAGCACAAATATTGTATTAATATCGGCAGCGTTGCCCCATGGCAATATACCATAGGACATAATACTATGGAAATAACTAAAGTATACTAGTCGCGCCGTATCTATGTCAGTTAATTGTCTAATCTTTTTAACCGCGTATGCTGCAGAACTAAGTCTGTTCGCCAATCCTTCAATATGGGGTATAATATATTCCATTGTAGTTGTCATGCGTCAACTTGTGAATGGGTGCTGCTTGGTACCAGGTCGACCTGTTATAGTTAATAAATCATTGTATTTATTGCTAATTCTGACAGTAATCACGACCATCATGTTCACGAAGCATCCTTACACAAACAATGATTTCAAGCTCTAAAGATTGATGCATCCAATTAAACACATGCACTAAATTACTTACTGCCATTGTAAAATACTCTATTTGTTTTAAAAGAGCGGCTGTTGAGTTTCATGTGTGTTCTTCTCCCGAGCTCAACGTTTTATGAACATATGGTAAATTCAGTAATATTTGTAGTGACTGTTCAAAAGCGCTTAGTTTAAGCGTAATTGATTAAAGTTAATTCGACTTTGTGGTAGGTAGATAGTAGACCTACTTTGTACGCCGCGATGATAATAAGTATTTGGTCAAAGACATAATTACATAAAATATATTATTATGCTATCCTTCTCCCATACAAAGCCAACGAGGTTATGAATGGCACACTTATCTTAGGATATCTTCGCAATCCAATGTCCGATTGTTTTCAAATTTGGATTGCTGGACAGGTCTTGATCGGCGCTCCAGGAATTTGCGTTGCGTTTCTTGATCGCTGCAGCGACGACTCGGGGCAGTTGGCTCAAAGTCCAGGCCCTGTAACTTTGGAGCGCGCTGCACAAAACTTTCACAAACACTAATCCTGGTGATTTATAAGCTTACAAAACACTGTACCAAATTCCACAACGAAATAAGCACTTTTTACCACTCAAATTATTTTTTGAAGCGGAGCTATATGTAGACGACACGATAGTTGGGTCAAAAGTCCCTAAGTTAAAGCTACATGTCATACGAAAACAAAGTATTTTTTTCTTGTGCCTTTGAATCCCTCACCAGTCTCAGGATTCCAACTGAGAATCACTCGCTACATTTCTGATTCAATTATAGAATCCTTCACTTGCTCGGAATTCAAACTCGGAACTCGTAAATAAAGGAACTTTGCTCTCATTTTGAATATGTAAGTATTACCTCACAAAAAAATCATTAAAAAACGTTAACCCCTTACATAAAATATATTGTATTTTAAGAGACGTACTATCTATCTTTATATATATATATGTCGCCGTAATCCAGAAGATTGCGTAATCTATAATTAATTGTATCGTTCTCTAAAACAAGAGTCATATAAGTGTGTATAGTTTACCAGTGGGAGGCTCCTTTGCACAGGATGTTGGCTAGATTATGAGTACCATAACGGCGCCTTCTTTTACCGTGAAGCAGTAATATGAAAGCATTACTGTGTTTCGGTCTGAAGGACGACGTAGCTAGTGAAATTACTGGGCAAATGAAACTTAACATCTTATGTCTCAAGGTGACGAGCGCAATTGTAGTGCCGCTCAGAATTTTTGGGCTTATCAAGAATTCTGGATTGGAATTCGTAATGGAATACGAACCTTCTGGAGTACGAGCGTTATTACAGGCAATTACAATCTTAGTTCCGTTTAGAAATCATTCTGACATCCTTAAATCCAACCAAGTGTTTGATTATCTTTTAGGTTGTCGGATGGGGATTCGACGACACAGGCGTAGCCTCCGAAGAGCTGACTCTAGTTGAAATGCCAATTGTTGACCAAGAAACATGTATTAGATCGTTCAGTGAATTCTTTGCTAAATTTACATCCGACTATACATATTGTGCAGGCTACAGGGACGGTACGTTATTTAAATTATTATTAAAATAATATATTAAAATTATTAGCTGCAGCATTATATGAATATGGATGTTTGTTTCCGAGTCATGGATGTTTATATGTGTTTATGTATGTTCATATGTATTTATGTATGTTTAGGTAAGTATATTGTATTAAGTATATCGTTGTCTTGCAACCCATAACACAGGCTATATGCCTAATTTGGGGGCGAGATAATTTGTGTAAAAGTGTGTCAATATTATTATTATTAAAGATATAATATTTTTATTTTAGTATTGACTTATTTAGGTACTTGTTTAGATTAAGGATTGGTCTCCGCTGCGCTACTAGATACTCGCAAAGTGCGGCAACAAAGTAATACCTACTACGCCCAAGTGGCCGTACTCGAGCCAGTCTCGAACAATGTGTGATGTTGACGTACCACATGTTCTGTTAAACTTTGCTAATAATTCAATCGAGAATGCCGGGTTGCGTAGTAAAACTTTGCATATTTTACAAAATTTGAAAGATGCCATTGAGTTGAAAGATGCCACGCACACAAGCATCTAATAGCCGCTGTAATAAAAAAGGTATCGTTCTCAGGTAGGTAGTGCGGTATCTAGTTGGAGCGCAACGGAGACCAATCCTTAATTTAAGGGAAATTAGTAGTGGATTATAGTAATTTTATATTTTGATGTACTAAACGATATCTGAGAAAGAAATTCCGGAAAAAAATATTCATACTATTCTAATTTAAAATCAAAATAATACCGTAAGTACATAGAAATCTGAATTTTAATATCTTTTTCTTTTTATATTTTTTATAATATTGCTATATTTTTAATATTCTTAGTAACATTCTTGATAAAACCTGCACGTCTAAAATGTAATGTTAGGCGAAAATATAGGCGTTTCTACCGATAACAGGCTCTTATTAAAATGAGAAAAGCAGGCTTAATTATTGATAACATTTTCATTCCCTTTTTTTTGCCCTGTGCTGCCCCGGGGCGTAAAAAGAATAGGGTAGCCCCAGGTCCAAGGGTGTCGTAAGAGGCGACTACGGGCTGTTTGAAAGTGGGAGAGTCACGCTGCCGTCTTATGACGTCAGCACAATCGGGCCAGACTCGTCCGGGTTACTTACTACACTCGCTATGTTTCGCATAGGTTAGTGTCGAGGACCGGAGGCCATTCCTTTCATTCCATCCATTTATTTTCTCAAAGTTTCTTTTAGAATTCTTTTTGATGTCATTTCTAATATACTAGATACTACCACCGCTTCGGAAACAAATGGCACTCTGAGAAAGAAGAAGCGGCGCAAGAAACTTTCCCAGCATTCTTTTTTTGCGCTCTTTTCAATGAAATATACAATATTGTACTGTCATTGCTATTGCTATAAAATAATCACAATGGGACTAGCCCAGGCAGTCGGATCACTTAGATATTCAGCTGTGGAGTAGTAGGATTTACGACACAGCCATTTTTAATAAAACATTTAAACTTATTTATAGATAATGCCTGAACCGTGACTGGGACTTTATTATAAAAGTGTATACATTTACCCTTAAAGCTATTATGTATCTTATAAAGCCAACTAGAATTAGTTAAAAGCAATTTTCCGCATTTTTGCGATAGCAGCTCCCTCTAGGTCTATGTATTAACAAGTTTACCGCCTCGATAAAGCTCTATCATCACTAGTAGGTACCCACTGAAATTACTAGCTATTGTCAATAAACCAATGGTTCACTCTTCAAAGATAACTTTGTTTTTACTTTTCAACCAATTGCAGGATCTCCAGATAATTATGACGAGACTAGTTACGGGAGAAAGCGTACGTCATAATTATGTTTTTTTTTGCATTCTAACATCAATTAACCTTGCATGAGATCAGAGTCATTCTAAATAAATGTTTGTCATTATCACTTGTTTCGGTTAATTCACTAAAATTAATGATTAATTAAAAATCACCCGCCTAATCTTCTCTCCTCATAAATTATATTGCAGCATAAACTGTGTACTTTTTACTTAAATTTGGTGCGTAAATTGAAGAATTTAAGTTTCTCCGAAATGATTCATTTGATATTGTCATCAATATAGTATCATTATTTGTAAAGTTTGTCAGATAATTGTATCTACATTCAATAAGGGAGGTGCCTGTATCAACTTCGGTGTTTGAATTATGATCTGATTAGTTTAAAAAAGTAAATAATTATGTGAAAAGACCACAAGATACAAGTGAAAACTTCATAAAAGAACGGTTATCTTCTGGTTGTTTTTAAAGTTGTAACTAGGTATTATATATTATATTGTTGACTGATCGCACTTCCTTAGTCGACTCGAAGTGACTTTACCCGAACCAGCGTTACGTATGCGAATGTGACAGCTCAATCTAATTCAATAGTCCCACAAAGTTAAGTACTCAACACCTCTAAGATCCTTAACAAGGATTATGCAAATTAAAATGACAATGTATGTACCTGATATAATAAGAGTGTACAATTTGTAGATAATATAAGTATTACCTTGGATAATTTATACGTCTGGATAGTCTCTTGCTCTTAGACAACCGATAAAAACAGGCCAGGAATATTAGTTTAGTGTGCGTGACAAGCTACGTCTTACACTCGCGATATGTATGATACTTTGTGTTTGTGCGTGAACTGCTCAAAATATAGGTTAGTTCTAAAGTCTATTTTTTTCACAGCTGTCATAGTCTATCTAGACGTATAAATTATATTAGTAACAATTGGCAATTGTCATTCTCAAGACCATAATTTTACCAACGCAATTAAAATGTTTTCTGTCACCTCCAGGAACATCGGTCTGCAACGGCGACAGCGGTGGTGGCATGGTGTTCAAGATCCAAGGTATCTGGTATCTCCGCGGACTGGTATCATTATCTGTGGCGCGCCACAACGAGTACCGGTGCGACCCGTCGCATTACGTTATATTCACCGACTTAGCTAAATTCTTGCCGTGGATCAAACAGCACACAAACGATGATTAAGTTTAGCGCCATCTTGTGGATTGTAATGTATAAAAGTGACTGGTTAGAATTAAAATGGCGCTAAGAATACATTATTATTGAATTTTAATTCATATTCTATTTTCATTACGAAATTTTATAATTTATAAGGTAGGCGTAACTTGTGATTTTGAATATAATATTGTTAGTATATGCCTTAATAATATATAATAAGATATAGGCTTACCATGAACTACCTATTGACATTACGAATGAAAATTATGTTAGGAAAACATAGTCAGTACTTTGTATCAAAATATACATATAATGTCAATATTACATTTATTGGGGACTTGAAACTAATCAAATTTAATTACATCTGGTATTGCAGTTGTGAAGTAATATTCGGAAAACACACACAGTAACACTATGTCTGAATATGCAGTTATGCTTAAAAGGGCCCAGGGCTGTAAAAAAAGTTAATAAGAACATATATTAGTAAACGTAAACTTACATATTTGCGTATATAAGCAGCTGTAGTCCGATTTCTATCAAAGATGTGAATGCAAAAAAAAAATTTAATTCGTGCGATGCATGCATACCCTTTTACTGCAGCCTCAGTCAATATTAAAATTTGGAACGACACATTTAAGACCGGAATAGATACACATGCCTTCAGCTTTCTTACACACTTGCATACCAGCTTTGCCCGTGCCAGCTAGTGTGATGTGTATGCACTAAGTGGCATGCATGGATCTGGCAAGCAAATAGATCGCAAACAATTTGATTTTCTTGCGTGCAATATGAGGAAAAGGGCGAGGGGGGCTTCGAAACCGGCACCTGTGAACAGACTAGCAAGCTACGGGCTCTTAAATTTTAATGTTATTTTCAATATAAATTTCGCCGGGATTGCATATCGCAATTTTTCTGGAAACATTCTAAAATGGTTCCTGTAATCATCTCTGTATTCTTGTCACATTTCGATAATCAGATAAGGACCTCTAAATTCTCCCATTTCTGGTAATAATTTATAACTCAAATCTGCCTTCTTTTTTTTTCTGCAAGTATGCCAGCTACATTCATGTGAATACGTCATGGAAATAAAAGCATGCAAGTACGCAAATTGCATGAAAGTTTAACATGCAAATGTATTCACTGTTTGCACTTGTTTGTACCATTAACTTGTATGCAAGCTACTTATCTGTTTTACAGGCCCAATATGTATTCCGGCCTTTACAAACAGCATGTCACATGTTCAAACGATCTCATGTTTAAACCTCTCGTATTATACATTTTTTTCATAATCAAAGACTACCCTTATTTTACAACTAATTTTATTTGAACGGCGAAATTTACTTTAAATAATATCATTGTTAATATCACCTCAAGGATTATTGTTATGCATTAAAGTATTTATAAATATATGACACCGATACTTTGACAATCTGAGTTATGTTTATGATGTATAGAGTCGACTTAAAGTTTCATATAACATATTTATCTATCATATTCTTGTATTAAATTATTATTTTTATTTATATAAAAATGTCATCCAAATATATCTATAGATACTAGGTACAAATATAAGTAATAGTATTTTTAATTTACAATTAATAAGAATGTTATTTGTAATTAATATTAGATAGCACTGCAATCATTATAGAATAAATTAGGTATGTGGAAACAACCTCAAACAATTAAATTCAAGAGCACCATCATAATTGGATGTTTCTAATTTAAATCATAAGTCGACTCTTAAGCAGATGTACTCCTCGGATGTTTTTTTTATTATTTTTAATTGCTTTGTACAATTCAACTATGTATTATAATAAATGGAATTAAAGAAATTCAATCATGTTAGTTTTATTCATTTGACACCTCATGGAATACCTGATACCAGTTCCTGAGATTGCGCCTCCATATATTGTGTATATACCACTATATAAACCACAGAACAGGTAAGACATTATAATTGCCATTACGAGTAATTTGTATGGGAGCAACTGGCGCCACTCGATGTTATACTACAAGCATAGTCAAATAAATACAAGCATTCGCACATATATGTAACCAGTAACGCAGCCCTACTATTGGTCCACACATGGATAATTGGCCTACGCACGCCTACTTTTGACAGTTCTGTATACTTTGACGCCCTTGGAGTTTGGTATTTTTTTAGTAATACTGTCATACCGATTATATTATACTTCATAGATACGCATAACGAACAACCCGACTATCAAAAATCGACCTTTAAGGAAGGTGCCCATGTCGAATCGTCACGGAGACGCCGGGGAGGGGAGGGGAGCATATTCTAGAGTTAGGGAGACAGGCTTGAAGTATTGCCGTGTTCTATTTATAACGCCCGGGCTTTCGAAGTAGCTGACTGGCTTTGCCTTCGAGATGACTGCGGAATTGACTCGTGATTTCGAGACCCCGATTCTATATTCCGATACTCGGCGAAGCTTTAAGGTCGATGTTACGGTGCGGTGTTACGATAAATGCGAATGAGTGGTAAACGCGCAAACTCGAGCCTTCTGGGGGAAATTTTTACAAGGTTTATTGTACCCCATTCCACGACCTTCTTAAAAGAGCACTCGATGGAATATACAAGTTTCTTCCGACACCGGTCAACGATTTCCCGAAAGAGAACATTATGACCCATGTATACGGCATCGTCAGTACTGTCGTCTGCATAGCAATATATGTTGAAGGTATCCAACATGTCATTGATATGCAGAAGAAACAGTGTGGGAGATAGCACACAGCCTTTCGGCACTCCAGCGTTCACGGGCTTCGGGTATGAGCAATAACCGTCGACGACCTGTATGCTGCGCCCAGTGAGGAAGCTGGAGGTCCACTTGCATAAGCTCTCAGAAAGCCCAAATTATATAAGTTTTGAGGGAAGCGCCTTGTGCGCTACATGATAAAAGGCCTTTGCTATATCCACTCTAATTACCAGGCCTTCTCCTTTGCTTTCGATAGCCGCCGCCCGTCTATGTTTTAGGTAAATATATCAGAAGATCGCCCGTCGACCATCCATGGCCAACTCCGTACTGTCGGCCGTTGTTAACTGGTAAACCTCTCTGTATACCAAGAACTGGCGGTTAACAATGCGAGCCCTGATTTTGGAGAGCAGGGTAATAGCAATAGGCCTGTTGTTAGCCGGATCCGAACGGCCTCCTTATTTTTTGATCGGATAGACAAGGGCTGACTTCCATGAGTCCGGGACCGGAGTCCAAGTAGTGCAGCCAAACAGAATACATCTCTACCATTTCCGGATAGTAAAATGCTTACTTTATTGCAAAATGCCATTGTTAAGGTTACTACAGATGACTGGAGTAGGTAAAGTCGAGGAACAAAATAAATATAAATAAGAAGACTAGGAACGAGAATCCACATGAACGATGATGATAATAATATTGAATTAGGTTTAGTTTGTGCTCGAATATATGAAAATTCCTTACGTACGACCCGCATTAACGGTTCTTGGAGATAATTTGATTTTTATGGACTATAATGCTCCCGCTCACCGATCTGGCGATGTGGAAGCGTATATTCAAGAGGTAGAGATTCGTCGATTGGATTGGCCAGCTCGAAGTCCCGACCTCAATCCCATAGAGCAAATTTGGGATGTTATAAAACGAAGAGTGAGATTGGTGCAGCCCGCTCCGCAAAACATCAGGGAGCTAAGAAATGTAATTGCTTCGCAGTGGGAGCGTATTCTATAAGAAACAATTAACAATAGCATCGATAGCATGCCCGGATGAATACAAGCTGTCATTTTAGCCAGAATCTTTTTTTTAAAGAATAGTTTAACCTTTTAAGGTTACTTAAAACGTAAGTTTTTAGCCTGCTTTTTTATTTAATGAACAGATACGCAACTAGCTGTTTAGACTCGGCGTTCATTTTTTATTAATTCCATCGAAATTTAATGACGAAGTTGACCGAAACGACTTTTTGTTTATTTTAGATAAAGTATTATGAACTACTTAGAATTATGAAATAATTTTAAGATGCCAGTTAAACAGGTTATTTACCTGAGCGCCCGTTTTTTTTTGTTTTTTTTTTTGAAGAGTATCAACGCCTGTTTTTCGCTATTTGAGTCCATTTAGTCGAGCTATTTTTTAACATAGTTTCTATTTTTACCCTTTTCTTTTGCTACCATTCATTGAATACATCTATTATTATCTTATAACTAAGTTTCAATTGATGTCTGGATTCTTTTAAAGATTTCTTTATTTGACCTGTTCCTGTTTGAAAATAGTTTTCATGCTTTCTAATCCTTTCTAATATTTAGATTTATCTTTTAACTAATTCCTCGTGTATTAATACGGCTTTTTTGTCTTGTAATAATTGTTTCTAAGTCTGTATAAGCTGTCTTCTTTCTATGCATATTGCATTTGTTGTCACTGTTGACTTGTTTTTGTTTTTAATCATTTTGAAAAGTGATCATCTTTCTTCCATAGGTGTGTTTCTGCACTCACATTTTCTTTTCAGGGCTAGCACCCTGTTTAGGGCAGAATAGTAATTTTGCAATCTTCTGTTATTTTTAAAGGCATTCCTGAAATGTCGCACGGACCATTCTATGATCTGTGATGAAGTTTGTTTCGTTCTTAATAATTAATACATCCCTGAAGGCTTTACTATTATTAGACATGATAAAATCAATTTCGTTTCTATGACGACCATTGGTAGAAAACCATGTCCCCCGTCATCTTTTTTTGTAGAATCTGTTGAGTATACCGAGTTTTTATTGCACTTTGCCGCTATTTAAAATCAATATTAATTAAACATCTAGGATTGGTTGACGGTTCACATATTATAATCTGATTCTAAACCATGTTACACTATTAATTATTGGTAGATGCTGCCGGTTAACATAGTAGCTTCTGACATTATTGCTATACTTGCCAGCTGTAAAAACGTCGCAAAAAGCATGGACTTTAGAACTAAACTGAAAAAATCTATACAGAAACAAAAATTATGACAATCAGACAATTATACACACACTACATGCTTACTCATTTACAAGGTTTTAAATAAAAAAATTCACACTAACACATCCTTCTGTTACACGAAGAGCTAGTCATATTGAGCTGCCAATGGTGAGAAGTAATTATGGAAAACAAACAATAACCTTTGAGTGAGTTCAGATATATAATAACCTGCCCTCAGAAATAAGAAATGCCAAAACATTGACTTCTTTTAAAGCGAGCCTTCAAAGGCACATACCCAATAATTATGAAATCTTTCAATAACATATATAGGTTGTTTTATGTCTTATCTGTTTGCCTAACATTGAATTGCATTCTGTACCTACCAAAATCATTGTTGTTAAGTACCTACTTTAATTTGTAAAATATTAATTTCTCGTGACAATAGGTCTTAATGAGAATAAAGCTATTTAAACCTAACCTCTATTTAGAGCAATTCACACACACTAGCACAAATTATCATACAAATCGCGAGGGTAAAACGTAGCTTGTCACGCACACTAAACTAATATTCCTAGCCTGTTTTTATCGTTTGTCGAACAGCAAGAGAAACTAAACGTATAACGTGTCTAAGGCCAACTGTACCTACAGATATACAAAATACCTGCTTGCAAAATTTGTACTTGAATATTAATCATCTCATTTACTTCCAACAGAAATAAAAACACTGCTATGTAAGCAAAAAAATAAAACAACCAAATTCTTATATCTTATATTACATCCTTCAAGCGAAGAACAAAAATAAATGGTACAGTGCTGTTCTACAAACATTAAAAAAAAATTAAAATCATAGAGAACAGAACAATAATACTATAAATAAAATAATGCCAGGGCAACAACATAAAACACAATTTCGGGAACAACATATATCTGTTAGTGTACTATGATATCGCTGGGTACTTGGGTGTTAAGTTCATAAACTTGATGCAATTTAAATAAAAACAAATAAACTTTGTAAATAGGCGTTTACCAGCAAAAATTTCACGAAAGGTTAAATAAAATAATTGTCTTCCCAATAAGTAGGTAGGTCGATATCGATACAACATCGATATCGATACAACAAGGGGTGTCCTAGATCCAGTTACCATTATCCAAATGTTATAAATGCAGGGTTGACACTTCACAAAACTAACAATAACTAGCTGTCTATCTCCAACACTATGAGCTTATTATACCGCAGTTTTAGACTAAGGATTGGGACTCCGCTGCGCTCCAACTAGAGACCGCAGAGGCGTAGTCGCAAAGTGCGGCAACTAATACTACGCCCAGTGGGAGCCTCCTTTGCACAGGAAGCCGGCTAGATTATGGGTACCACTACGGTGCCTATTTATAAACATTATTGTGTTTCGGTCTGAAGGGCGCCGTAGCTAGTGAAATTTCTGGGCAAATGAGATTTAACATTTTATGTCTCAAGGTGACAAGGTTTTTCAAGAATCCTGAGCGGCACTGCATTGCGTAGGACGTATCAATTACCATCAGCTCACGTTCAGCTCGCCTCGTCCCTTATGTCCATAACAAAAAAAAGTGCGCGTAGTCGAGCTAGTCTCGAACAATGTGTTTCGTTGACGTACTACATGTTATGCTAAACTTTGCTAATAATTGAAGTATTTTGTAACTAATTATTAATTTCAATGTAATATAACACGAAGCGTATGTTACAAAATTTGAAAGATGCCATTGAGTGTCAAGATGCCACGCACACAAGCATCTAACAGTTGCCGTAATAAAAAAGCTATTGTTCTAACATAGTGCGGTACCTTGTTGGAGCTCAGCGGAGACCGATTCCTACCTCCTTATTCATAATGGTCCGCTAACTTAAAACAGCCGCTAAGGAGTGTTTTTTCTCATTCTGACTCAGGTCAATAGAAGAAGACAGAGTGAGAATTAGCAATGCTTTAAGTTAGCAGACTATTATTAATAAGGGGGTTAATCTAAGACCGTAGTACTACAAGTAGAACATAACTTGTTCTCTATTATGTGAACTAAACTACCGTTTTCGGACGTTTCCACTGCAAATCAATTTTCTTACAGTTTTTAGAAATAAAAACCATTTTAACGCTATGGGCTAGCAATTATCAGAATTCAATTCGTGATCAATCTTCACAGTAGAGCTCAAAATTCATTTACTATAAATAAATTTCCGACCTTACCTGGTAAGAATCTGCCACAGAGTCTATTGCAATTAGCAATGTTTTAAAATAATCAATATGATTATTGAAGAAAAGACTAAAACATCTTTGGGCGCTAGAAGGAAGTGATAAAATAATTTGACAGAATTTGCCAAACGTCCGTCAAAACTGGATGCATAATTAGTTTTATGACCAACTCCTATTTCTACCGTGAAGCAGTAATGTTTAAACATTACTGTGTTTCGGTCTGAAGGGTGAGGGTAGCTAGTGAAATTACTGGGCAAATGAGACTTTACATCTTACGTCTTAAGATGACGAGCGCAATTGTTTTTGGTTTTTCAAGAATCCTGAACTGCACTGCATTGTAATGGGCAGGGCGTATCAATTATCAACAGCTGAACGTCCTGCTCGTCTCGTCCCTTATTATCATAAAAAAATAGCAACTCGTATTGCGCTATAGCATATTGTCTCATTATATCGCTGAGATTGTTTTATGAATAACAAACTCATCAGTACTGGGTCGCTATCCGAACATTCAGCGGAATCCTTCAGAATAGTTATAAAACATTTCTTCCCAATGAGAACGTTTAAAAAGCCTGTAACTCTGCTCCAGCGGTGGAAACAACATTTTGACTTCATAACATGGTATTCAAACTACAATTGGACGTAATACCAGAAAAACGTTCCAAACCACAATCATGTCGAAATTGAGTTAAGAACACAAAACTGTTCACGTGACTCATATTAACGGACTGACAAAAAAAGGCAGTCCTACTGTCACTCTTTAAATGACATCATGACTTAGTAGCTCAACCCACATGTATGTAATTCACTAATATTTATTAAACTTTAAACACAAATTCCTTAAAATGTGATGTTTGTGGCTTGGAACGTTTCTAAGGCACTACGCCTAAAGCCGACGTTTGGTATGACGGAAATCTGTGAGAAGATAGTTAGATTAGCCTATTAGATAGTGAGTCCGATACATTCAGATAAACATTAAATATAAAATAGATAGCACTAGTTGGCGGCACAATTCATTCACAGCGTCACAGAACACGCTCCTCGTATATACAAGTTCAATGAAACACACAGAACAGAACCACAGTTTCACCCACAACGTCTCTCTACCAGTAAGGCGATGAAGTAATTCTACATCTTCCGCCTTTATGGCCGTCCCCCATTCCTGGATTCGCATATGGGAAGTTTCTGCCTCTCGGGGCGCGTTGGGGTGACTTGGCGTAATAGTTGGGGAAGTTTGGCCTGATGTTGGCACAAGCGCCGGGTCTGCAGATGTTGCGGGGGCCGTTGGGATTGCCCGGAATTGGTGGAGAGGGGAACTGAGGATCCCACTGTTCACCGGGCATCATGCACGTGTTACAACTCCATTGGTAGTCTCCTGCGAAAAGTACATTACGGATTAAAGTTCCGCTCTAATCTAATTAGGAGTAGTCAAACTCAAATGTATAATATATTTGAGTTTGAGTGTCGATATATACATAAAAACGATTCGATTTAGATCTAAACTATGGAGAAAATTACGGTTGAAAAACAGAGAATACGAAAATCCTTGTATTTGAAAACTAAAGTTAGATATAACCACAAATGTTACTAACTATTTACTAACTTTAAAACTATTCAAAGTTATTCTCAGCTGTAATACAAGTATTGTATGGACTTGGTTCTATGTAAATTCATAGACAATAGTTATTTCGTCTTTGGATGTAGCCATATTATAGGATTTTTACTTCATCATCAAAAACAATTAGAAATGTATTCCTTAACGTGATAGCGTGTTACACTACATTTTCATTAGATCACTTTGTATTAAATCTTTATTTTGTATTATACAAATTACATATAAAATATTTTCAAAGGATAGCATTTTATTTGACTAAATGAACACTCACATACACTACATCGAAATGAATAAACACTCGCGTTTATCAAAGAAAATACTAATCCATAGTTATTCATTGTTCGTAATTCCCAGTAAAGAAAATAAAATTGTCTAATAATACAATAAAAACTCTTTTTTTTTTAGAATCGATTTAATAATATTAGTACACAATCTACTATTTTGGCCAATGCAGGGAGTCAAATGTTTTATACCGATGATATTGACCCACTACAACGCTAATCTTAGAAAATAATATTTAATATATAAAATAATGGAGTAACATTTTTTATTTCATTCAAAAACTATTGCGTATCACTGGATTAACTACAAAAACACGATACTGCTCTGAGAATCTTATTTAAATAATATTATAAATTCTACTTAGCGAAAAATAGATAGTAATGTTTTGAAAATATTTCTAATAGTCCAGTACAAATTAGATAATTAGGTAAATATCAAACTACCCCCACAATATTCAACATTATAATCGCAGTGTTACTCCAATAACGTCGTAAATAATTAATTATCTTACGAGATTCTAAACTTAATTACTTAGGCACATGCTCTAATAATACAGAATATTCAAATGAAGTTATAAATCTAAAACTAGCATTCTATACTTTACTTAATATTATTCAAACTGTTTGAGAAAATTAGCCAAACAGAAAAGTGAACATAATATTGCCAAATTTAGTCATATATTTCTGCATCATGATCACAATATGTAGTGAGAAACGAGCAGACGTCCCACCAGATGTTACGTCACCTGTGCATAACAGTGACATCATCTAAATCGTAGCACTGTGCCTGTCATTCGTATTAATATACCAACTACTATTGTCACCCCAAGCAAGATTCATGACAGAAGTCATTCTATACAATATTCCTGCTTGCTACCAGCTCATACTGTAAGTTTCTGAATTCTCATTCATGTCCCTTGTTTTGTCACCGGTGACAATATTATATTATATACAACGACTGTCCTCCGTTATATTTTTGATCATAATACATTATTACATTACATTAGACGGCACCACTCTACACGCATTCGTTTCTGGCTCGAGTGGATAACTAACTTCCGAATCTTCACGAGAGCAGCAAAATATTTTGCACTTGGATCATACTTACTACCGAACGAATTAGCCAATATGTAATGTTTCATCAGTTTCAATTAGTTGGTTTATGATATCAATATAGTGTCGGTAAAATCAGCCGTCAGGCCGCCTTCACGACAATCTTCACAGAGATGATGACGTGCACGTGTCATTCAATGAACCAGCAATACACAGAGCTACTAGGTAGAGCTCCACGTCAGATGCTTTTGAAGTCTCCGCCAACTTTCTTGTTGACTATAACCACAGAGAAGAGCATCCATCGTGTCGGGTGAAATTCATGGCACAATCGTCCACACAATTTTCAAAACGATGTCAATTGAAAATCCCACAAACTGAAATGTAAACTACTCTCGGAGTGTTCCATTTTCAAATATCTATATAGTGATAGTTTTTTAAATCAGAAACTTTCAGTATGGCCTACGTCTTATCGTATGGCTTTCATCACCTAACATTACCTAAAATTGACCTAACCAGAGATGCTAATGGGCGAACTGGCCACTACACTACGAGGTACTATGATCGTGCTGCAACGACAAGAGCCCGACGCTGCGCCAATCAGAACGTGTCACCGAGTCATTACCACCAATCACGCGGCAATGTTTGACGCGTCGTGCAATATACGGTATTGGCCAGTGGGCGCACTCTCATATGGATCACGGTATGGGTACCTCGTAGCGGGCAGACACTTCAAATATTTATCAAACAAAAAAATTAAGAAAAGGTTAGCAACACAAAATATGCCGTTTTTATTATATGTTATAACTTAATATACGTTTATAATACACTCTCTTAGAAAAATAGAGATTGTGGTGATGAGTGACGCAGCTGGGTCCCGACTCCGCAAAAAAATCTCGTGACATTATCAAGCATGCTCCACGCGAATGCTGTTTTTTAACAAACACACATTCAGTCCGCCAGAGATCGGAGACCGCGAGAAATGTCATCATTGCACTGACTTATATAAATACCACTGGACAGGTTGCTCCATATGTTTGACAGCAAATTGTTTGTGTCTTTTTGAAGCGCCACTCGCTAGCGTCCAGAGTACTAATTTTGATGTATAATATTTCTTTATTTAACCAATAAAGCCCCTATCCTTACAGGGTGACCTATTGCGATCGAGGCTTGACTTAAACTTAAGTCTTAATATAATTGGCTACGCGAGAAGCGTACCATACGCTACATATACTATATTTATACTTCAGGAATCAACGTAATAAAGAACATAAACATTTTTTTTGTAAATAGTTCCATCATCCAACCATCAATCGATGTTTGTTAAGTTAAGGTCGTCATTACTAGTTTTAGTACCGCAGACCGCTACATGGCCAACAGCGCGAAAATGGCGAATTTCAAACAAGCACAAAAGCACTTTGACAGCCGCCAATCTTATGTAAATAGTAGAGGTCAGTGCATCAATGACATGGTGTCCCACTCGTCACCACTCACATATAGCAGCAGCCCGGGATAACATTATTAACTTTGAAACATCTACAGAACATCTGAATCACCACTGGGTATTGTCAATGTATCGCCTCGGAACACAGTGTAATGTTCATTTATTATTTCAGCTATTTCTACAAATTTTAAAATTTCTTAAATCTATTATAATTAAACAATGACGTTCTATACACATAATATAAGGACATATCAATCGCAGTATGATATCGGATCGGCAAAACTGTGCTTAAAGACAATGTAAGCACACATTTCTCTTTAGTCGTGTGTCAACTGTCACTGTCCGAAACAAACCTGAACTAAATAAATGTTTTGCATTGTTATTGCCAACTCGAAAAAGGCTATATCTCTGTATACCGACGAGAAACGCAGTACCGACGCACGTGAACATCTCTTGCTCAATACAATAATAGAATTTCAAAATCTAAGTTTAGTTAAAGTTAATTAAAATTAATTTTGATTGCTTGAAAAAAAAGCGTGATGTGAAAGGAGTAGTATTCATTCTAAGATATTTCAGCGTTTCTATTCACATTTCACAAACACAAATTCGCGACGAAAGAAATAATTTTCAAAAGTAACACTTGGTGGCCGACAGGAGAATACAATGCTAATGCTCATTTGTAAGCAGTCAAAGTCTGTTTTTACTTAAATGAGAAAAACGTTACTATGTCATTTGATGAGTAGATTTTACTCTCCATATTTATCTCATACCGGGCGCCTTATATGAAAATCGATTCTTAAGGAGTAAGCTCCAACAATTACTTTATGTGTATTTTGTTGACTGGTTATTGTTTAACATTAATGTTCGATTAATCAACAACACTCCAATCATGTGCGACATTTGAGTTCTATTATTTTTCATCTCCGGTATTCAATGCAGCTATTATATTTTGTAAAATACACAAATAGTATTCCATACATTTAGATAAAATTAAACTGTATTCCGAGTCTTTTTATATAAACGTCAAACAACCTAAGCTCAACACTTATTACGAAAAACAATGTTCTATTAAAATAAATTATTTTTAACATTTTATTTTATAACCTATATAACGCATGTGTTCATATATCAGAATAAACGCTACGATATAATAAGTATATATATGAAGACTAAACATCGAAAAAATATAGACAGTTAAATTTATTTTACATCAACATTAAAACATGAGAATATACTATACCTTATTAAAATATCTATTGCACTAACGTATTTCGAATTACATAATCTTCGTTTCACAATTGAAAGGAGACAGGTATAGAGAGAATACTTTTATCACACATACGTCTTATAGACCTCACGGTTGGTAATGAACTGTGGGATGTATATAAAATTATGTTCGGTCCAATTGTCGACTGTTAGTGTCGGCCTTATCGAGGTAAACTTTTAAATCATTCGGTACTGATATTTGCACACAGACAGGCTAATTGTCAACTAATACTTCAGAAACTTTTCCAGTGACAGTGCTATGCGGTATCTATGACTACGCATTGGTTATCGAAGCGGTTGTACGTTTCGATAACCAATCTCTCGGCCTACAAAAGCAGTGCACTGGTCTTCTCGCTTGCTCGCAGTGGCCCAGGGGTGGGACAGACGCCTTAAAGTGACGTTTTCAGAAGACTGTAGTGCCATCTGTTAGTTGGCCCGAAAATGAAAGCTTTGACAGCTGTCACTCGCTTTGTAACCTTTCAACGTTTCTTTATTTGTGTTACTGCCCACTGGTCATAAAATGGCGGCTACGCCTAGCGTTTGCACGTGTATGTAGCTCTCGTGTTCCATTTTGCATATTTACACTACTAAAACTATCCCTTATGTTCTATGTTGTGACAAAATTAGATAACTAACTCTACGCGCAATTTCAACATGGTAAAAAATTGCAATACCTACATTAAAAAGTAGAGTTACTTATTTAATTGCGTCAGAACATTAAAAATGAATTTTATAATTTCGAGCTTATATATAGTAATTTTCGGGGCCAATCTCCAGATGGCGCCAGCTTTCAAATAGACAGCGCATATTGCGTAGAGAGGGCTCTCTTTTCCCTATATATTATTATACTCTTTGCAGTGAACTAAACGGGTTGCGGCGTGAGAACCGAAGCTCAGTGAGCAATTGTTTAATGCCACAGAGCTTGTCTATACACATCAAATTCTTTGATAGCGACATGGATTTGTTAGCAGCCAGATATTTTATATTAGTGGTATGGAAGATGTTATATACTCCTATGTGCACGGAGTATTTTAGCCGAAAAAGACGCAGTTAAGGCAATTTTTGTATGCTGATTAATTACATCCATTTAATTTAGTGTGCCATCGTGTCCGCGCTATCTATATATAACTATTAGAGATACAAATATACTATTGTATTACTTATGCGGGAAAAGTAGTCTCTTGGCGCTCGCTGTTGCGGTTGAAAAAGAGCCGTTTGCCCATTGTAAAATTACTTGCGTGCATTGAGTTCGAAAAGTTTTACGCACGCAAATTATACTTGGCACACGCAAATTTCGAAATATCATAACTGAATTGAGGTTGACGCGTCTGACAGTTTAATTTAATAAATAAAATTAAAGTTTAACCCCCTTATTCATAATAGTCTGCTAACTTAAAGCATTGCTAATTCTCACTCTGTCTTCTTCTATTGACCGAAGTCAGAATGAGAAAAACCACTCCTAAGCGGCTGTTTAAAGTTAGCGGATCATTATGAATAAGTTTAAAAACGAATATGGAGTCTGAAATAATACATAAATCGTCGCATTAGTAATACTAAATGGTATGTGAAACTCTTGCGACGTTATCGACGATGATGACAGCGAGTGCCAAGATACTACTTTTCCCGCATGACTAATAACAGACAAGTGTGTCAGAAGCTAGCAGACTACATTAACAACTCTAGTATCAATTGAATTATAACTATTGAGCACACGTTTCGTAACCGAGGCGTACGGTACGCCGGCGCGGCGTACTACTTCACATTCTAACATTAACTGCGTGTCAATAAGACCCTTAGTGTCCTACTTAAAGCACCTGCACACTTATTGTGATCAAGTTCTACTTTATAAATGTAACAACTAACCCTTAGTTATTTGTGTTACAAGGAATGATTAGATAGTTTCTTGCACCGCTTCTTCTCTCTCAGAGCGCCATTTATTTCCGAAGCGGTAGTAGTATATTAGAAATACATCAAAAAAAAATCTAAAGGTATTGATTTTGAGAAAATAAATGCCTTAACAATATCAAGTTCAATCAAATCAAAATCACTTTATTAGTGTAGGTCAGGGAAATGACACTTATGAATGTCAAAAGATTTCTTTTTACATTTACCACCATTCGATGTAGTAGATGTCTCATTACACACACACAATGAAAATAAATAAATGCGAGTATTTTACCAGTGATTATAAATAATAAAATAAATTTAATTAAAAAAAAACCTGAAGGAGATTTTTGGGTAACACGATCATCCAACCACCACAAAAGGCACCCGTTCACGAGCCTAATTAGACCGTCCACTACCAGCCATCGTCTCCCTCGACCATATTTTAGGGAAGGGAAAATTACAATATAACAAATAGTATATAATTTGAAAAAACATTCTTGTATAGAAAAAGCCGAACAGAATGAAGAAGAAGTATGGCTTACAAATTTGAAATATTAAAGGTAAGAAATCGGCCGAAGATTAATACACTTCAATGGGAGCAGATATGTTATGATGGATAAATATTATATTATGAAGCAAAGATAACCTTAAATAACGACAAACCGGGTTAAATATTAATAAGTTGACATTCCAATGAAACCAAATAATATATTGAAGCAATGATATTACTCGGTCTTTTATTAGTGGGTCCACAAACCGCGGAAAAACAAGGAATTAAACATAAATACAGCTAAAAAGAATACATCTTGAAGTCAGTTGAAAATAAAATAGAAATCATTAATATATCGAACAGAAAACTGACCGACCGACAGATCATTTGACATTCCACATAGTACAGATTTTGATTCCTAAGTTAAAAATATTTTCCAATATTCTTTAAGCACAAAAATTTAATATAAACGTTTAATTACTATCTGTGTTGCTCCAAATATATTCGCCATCCTCTTTTATACAAACCCATCATCATATAGTTTATAGTAACTGCTAACTGCTTTGCTTAAAGCTATATTTATAATTATATTTACATAACAACTGCGCAAGTTCTATATTTTGAATTGAATAATATATAAAGACTAATATTTAAACATTAACTTATTAAACTTTGAATAGCATGGAAAACGTTTAATATAAATATTATGGTGAAAATATGTACGGGTCCTAAGTCCCATGATATCATTGTAAAGCAGGC
>CATIXQ010000033.1:4232805-4258865 GCA_949711755.1 Leptidea juvernica
AGTAGCAATATGGCCAGCTCGGTACACTTTGATGCCACTGTTAATAGAAGTAGTGATATGGCTAGCTCTGTACACCTGGATGCCACTGTTAATAGTAGCGATATGGCCAGATCGGTACACTTGGATGCCACTGTTAAGCATGGGCAACATCTGCCAGTGAAAGTTCCAAAAACAATCCAGCAGTTCTAAACATTGACAAACTCAAATTCGAATTAATTTAATTTAATGCAGGATTTTAAATTGCTACTTTAACGTCAAAGTCTACCACTTATTCGAAAATATATGCCTCAGACCTGAGAAGAACAGGCACAGGTAAATTTTGTAAATAGCTGATATTTTTTTACATAAGAAATTTAATTAATATGTTCAGGTATGGCCATAACAGATGTGTTCTGTGGTGAATACATGAAAGTGTTATGAGTGTGTGGGTGGGAGGCAGGACATAGTGAGTGTGTGTGAGCACCGTGGTACCGCCCGCGCTGTGCAGGCGTGGCCGACCGGAGCGCCAGTTAAAGGATGCCACCCCCCATTGCTGTAGCCCAAGCCAATTGGATGCATGCACAAGTTAGCATTTATTATTACACATACATTCAATTTATATATAAGGTTTTTCTTTACTACTGTCAACAATTAGGTGTCCGCGGCGCCGTATATCATCGGCTCTTAAATGTAACAGAGAGCGTCCAACTTATCGAAGGTATGAGTGACGGATCAAGGAGATGGCTCACCTAAGTGGCGTCATCTGTGAATAATGGGGAAAAGGCATATTTTACATGAGGAAATAAACTACATAAAAAAAACAGGAAAAGGACGACAAACGAGCGTACAGGTCCCCTGGTAGTAAGTGATAACCCTGTTGCCAGCCTTTAAAGAAGGTGTAAGCGCTTTTTTTGGAAGTACCCGTATGTCGTATCGTCCCGGAAAAACCGCACAGGGAAGTGTATAAAAATTAAATTTCTTGCTCAAATAAAATTATCAAAAAATTCTTTTTTAATTAATTTAATACTCAATAAGAGTTAATTAAATGTGGTCCAGTAGAGTTTGATCCGACTTGGGACATAGGGTAGTTTTTATTTCGATTCGAGTAAGCCCTAAATTTTTTTTATTTCAAATTTTACTTTTGTATGAGGATTTTTATGACATAATTTTTTTGACGCACAGTTTGACAGTTCTGCTGTGACATTCTTTCCTAACAAGAACAGGGAAAATTATTGTAATAGTTGAACTTCTATAAATTTCCAACACCGCGGGCAGCTAATCTTTAACATTAGTATATCTAATATAATTCTTTATATATACTATTACGTACATAAATAGTATGACAGATATATACATAAGGCCTTGTTGAATTAGTGAAAGTACTCACAGTAGTTGCTCAAATTTAAATGTTAACAGGAAGTTTAAATATTTAAGGATTTACAGAACGGAACTGTCCCGCTTGCAACGAACGGATCTGATCGACCTTGGCACAGTGCCGAATACAAATGTAACTCACTCAGCAGCGAACTGAGAACAAACTACTGTCAGGACTAACACTGATCAAAGGTGAAAAATTATATCAAGTATATTAATTATATTATGGGACAAGTCGGGGGAACAAAAGACAACAAGACAATTAGTCATGCGTAAGTCATATACAAAAGTTCTGTCGCGGAGCAGAAGCAATATCGGTCATTGACCTTAGAGCCTATTTCGTTGCTTCAGTTCAGTTCAGCTACATTTAGATGCTACTTGTTCCATTTATTTGGCGGCTCAAAAAAAAAACGGCTGCTTTTGCCAAACCAAGGGCCTAAGTTGTTAGGTAGATTATGCTCCTTAGGATCACAAGAAAGTGTCAGCTATTTGTCAGACATTTTCTAGAGAAAATTGGGAAAAAGAAAGACACGCGCAATATGTAGATACATGTCCAGAGCCACCGAACACAAAGTTTGAATTTTTTTATTTATTTTTATGGAATAGGAGGACAAAAGAGCGTACGGGTCACCTGGTGTTAAATGATCACCGCCGCCCACAATCTCTTGCAACACCAGAGGAATCACAGGAGCGTTGCCGGCCTTTAAGGAAGGAGTATGCGCTTTTTTTGAAAGTACCCATGTCGTACCGTCGCGGAAACACCGCATAAGGAAGCTCATTCCACAGCTTTGTAGTACGTGGAAGAAAGCTCCTTGAAAACCGCACTGTGGAGGACCGCCACACATCCAGATGGTGGGGATGATATCCTAACTTGTGGCGTGTCGTGCGAAGGTGGAATTCGGCGGCAGGAATCAGGTTAAACAGCTCTTCGGAACAGCCCGTGATAAATGCGGTAGAAGACACACAATGAAGCGACGTCTCTACGCAACGCCAAGTTTGATTTTCAATACAATTACTGGAGAGACTTATTATAACAGGTCAATGTCCTCAATTATTTGTACTCCGCGACCGCAGTGTAGCACGCAGTTACAAGCGAGTGCAGTTAAGCCGAACATCCAAATTGTATTCCTTACGTAAGATGTCAACAGTTATGTCCAGACGAATATGTAATATATTATTGTTATATCGTTATTTTATTTGTACCTTTAATAATTCATTAAAAGACAGCAGCTTAACAGTACCATGATACTCCATTGCCTAGTCTATGCTTCAATCACAGCACTTGGGTGATTTTTATTTCTTTAACCCAGTCGGCAAGACAATAAGTATCTAATTAAATTTAGGTTCATAGTGGAAGCTACTGCAAACGTTGAAGTTTCTACTTATAAGTTTTGTCTACAATTACCTTAACACATAGTGGTTCGCTGCCTCCCTCCGGTATCACATTATTCAAGGCGGATATAGCCTCTTGGGCTTCTTCCCGTTTATCAAATCTGAAAACAAATCGTTTTTTTTTATGAAAATAAGGGATAACACGAGCAGGAAGTTCAGCTGATACTAATTGATACGCCCTATTCATTACAATGCAGTGCCGCTCAAGATTATTGAAAAACTCAACAATTCTGAGCGCCACTACAACTGCGCTCGTCACCTTGAGACATAAGATGTCAAGTCTCATTTGCCCAGTAATTTCACTAGCTACTGTGTGCCCTTCAGGCCGAGACACAGTAATGCTTACACATTACTGCTTCACGGCAGAAATAGGTGCCGTTGTGGCACCCAAAATCTAACCGGCATCCGGTGCAAAGCAGCCTCCCACGGGTATGTATGTATGTATACATTGTGCATCGTCTAGGACCTAAGTAAAATGTACACAACTTTTATAGTAGAAATATTAATATAGTTTCTGACATAATGCATCAAAAAACGAGCAAATGATTATTAATTAATTAAGGTGAACACATCGCCCAATAAATCAATCATAATGCGCCGACTAAGATAATTATTTACTAATAAGTTCATAAAACTTCTTCTTCTCCTAGAACCAATATTGGGTTTCGCGCGCCTCTTCACAGAATGTGTTCATCATTGGATTCTCACATTAATGTCGACCTGTTTTCGCACTCCTCTACTGCTTCATTTAAGACTAAGTTAAAACAACAATTACTGTCCTTATCTTAAACCTTGTATCTTTATTCATTATTATATCCCTGTCTGTGTCTTTATTTATATAATACTGTGTATTCGCCTAAATATTCCATTGTTTACTTATCCTATCGTTCTGTTGTCATGTATGTAAAATTGTATTCTTTTGTGTTCTCAGTGAAACTGTTCTAGGATATATCTAATATAATTTGTATATTTATTTAACTTTATTTGTACTATAGTGATGTATCTGTTTGTTTCCTTAATAAATAAATAAACTAAAGCTATATATAAGTAACATAAATTATATCTGAAATGTGCCATCCATTAGGTTTGACAACACGTATTCCATCGAAATAAGTTTAAAAAATTAATTTTTTCAACATGTAACGAAATTATTTAAAAAAAAGGGATATTCTTAAAAAGTTTCGTCTAATATTTCATCGCTTCCAAAGAAATGAGAATACATTTCGGAAAAGGAGTGAAGGCATTAGCAACATAATGCCTTCACTCCTTTTCCGAAATGTATTAACCAGTGGGAGGTTCCTTTGCACAGGATGCCGGCTAGATTATGGGTACCACAACGGCGCCTATTTCTGCCGTGAAGCAGTAATGTGTAAGGATTACTGTGTTTCGGTCTGAAGGGCGCCGTAGCTAATGAAATTACTGGGCAAATGAGACTGAACATCTTATGTCTCAAGGTGACGAGCGCAATTGTAGAGCCGTTTAGAATTTTTGAGTTTTTCAAGAATCCTGAGCGGCACTGCATTGTAATGGGCAGGGCGTATCAATTAGCATCAGCTGGACGTCCTGCTCGTCTCGTCCCTTATTATCATAAAAAAAATGCTTCAGTGAGTTTTACACACAAAAAGGAACCATAATACAAGCAGGAACCCCCATCTAATAACGTTACTGTACGAGTTCTCGGCCGACTGTGTGACTCGCATTAAAAAAATACTATGTATAATTCAGAATCTTACCTGACAAAAGCAACTCCCCTTGGCGCCCCGTTGTTCTTATCCCGAAGGATATGCTTCTGCACTATCCTGCCGTATTTGCCGAATATTGTCTCCAATTGTTCCTCGGTGATGGCGCGAGGCAGATTGGTCACATACAGGTTCGTCTCCTTTATATCGTCCCCGGACGGTCGCGCGTAGGACACCTTTAATAAAAGAACGGTATTTATATAGATGATTGTATATTATATCTGTCGAGTGTCGCCACCTGACGGAAAACATATCAGCGATCGGATCAGAACATTATGTAACAACTAACAGGTGTGGTGTATTGGTCATTACGTCGCACGCGGAGTCAGTGTGTGCGTGTGGCTTTTTTTATGAAAATAAGGGACGAAACGAGCAGGACGTTCAGCTGATGGTAATTGATACGCCCTGCCTATTACAATGAAGTGCCACTGAGGATTCTTGAAAAACCCAAAATTACTGAGTGGCACTACATTTATTGCGCTCGTCACCTTGAGACATAAGATGTTAAGTATCATTTGCCCAGTAATTTCACTAGCTACGGCGCCCTTCAGACCGAAAAATAATAATGCTTAAAAATTACTGATTCACGGCAGAAATAGGCACCGTTGTGGGACCCATAATCTAGCCGGCTTCCTGTGCAAAGGAGCCTCCCACTGGTAAACTGTGGCTATATTTCATTAATTATTAGTTACGAAGACACATCCATTAGGGATCATTTTATTTTTGTATTCTTCGTAATTTTGAATGGCACTGGTCTCACTCGCTGGCTGTGCAAATCTTGACAGTTTTTCAATATCTGATCATAACATAATATACTTGAATGTATTACTTTAGATAAAACCTAAATTTAATAATGTTGATATAAACCCATAACATAAAAACCTGTTTTACACCGATTTTTGAAAGACTGCTTTGGTAAATTTGCCTTTATTATCCAAAAGGCTTTCCTTTTTGGCTACTTTGATGTTTTGACACATCATAATCCCTAATTTTGAAATCGGACCAGTAGTACCAGAGATTAGCGCGTTCAAACAAACAAACAAACACTGCAGCTTTATAATATTAGTATATATTTATATTTGTGGCCAGTACGCACGATTATTACGAGAAAATCGAACCTTTCTCTTTCGCTCCGCTAAATTTGTCCATAAGTATATGTAAAATTAGAACTATCTTAAAGCACAACACTGCACAGACAAATTTTCCGTAGTCGTGAGAATTATAAGTATTAGGTTCACGTAAGTTTGAAGAAATGTAAAAAATACCTTTAACCGTTTATTTCTCAGTTGGAACCCGTTGAATGTGTCGATGGCTCTAGCCGCGTCCTCTTCACGAGCAAAGTTTACGAAGCCAAACCCGTAGCTGTATCCAGTCTGAAAAATATATGAGGTTTTATAATGTCGAGTTTGAGTAAACGATCTCTTATTAGGCCCAGCAGCAATGAAGACCTCTTAGAGACAGAAAGTTATATGAGAAATAAATGCAAAGTAGTCTGGGTCAGATTCTTACAAAATTTAATGTTTTATGTGAGGTGTCCGATGTCCTCAATGCGCATTCCGAAAAGGAAAATGTACTACAAGTGCTACATTTTATTTAGTGAATCATGTTTTAAAATATATTGACAATAAAAAAGAGGCATATTTTTTGACATGACCGAAGCATTTGACTATGTTGACCATGATATATTGTTAAATAAATGTTATCAATATGGTTTAAGGGGAATTACTTTGAACTGATTACAAACTTACATTAAAAATAGAAAACAATGTATTCGTATAACAAACTCTGGACAAAACTGTAATACAATGGTTTATGAATCCAAGTGGACTTATTCAAATTCAGGTGTACCACAAGGCAGCATTCTAGAGCCCTTGCTGTTTCTTCTATATGTAAATGATTTACTAAATTCTACATTACGAAAATGCATACTTATTGCGGACGACGTTTCTATCCTAACCTAACCTTAACCTGGGTTGAATAATGACAAAATTGTAAAAGATGAAATCATAACAAATATAAATTGTATGAAAAGAAACAAACTAAGTGTAAATACTGAAAAAAAAAACAAAATAATTCAATTTAGTAACAAAAACACAAAACGTAATATGTTTAAGAGTATACGTCATCAAGGTAAATCAATTGAAGAAGCCCCTACTCTAAAATTCCTTGGTATCAGTATAGACAAAAATTTTGACTAGAAGGCTCTTATAGAATCACTGGTTAAAAGGATACATGAATTTGTCTTTGCTCTTAGGCGAACCAGAACGACTATAAAAGAGGCTGCAATCATTGCCCATCACGGCTATATAGCATCTATAATTAGGTATGGTATCTTGCTATGGGGAACTCCACAAACAAACAACATATTACTGGCTCAAAAAGATGCATAAGAACTGTGGCTGGTATAGGGCCCTTCGACAGCTGCAGGTCACAATTTTTAAACCTAATCATACTGACTATTACCGATATGTATGTACTAGAGGCTGTGATCGTTTTTACTACATTATATCTTAGCATTTCATTAATTATTGTAATTGTGTATTGTAGGGTCTTTAAGGTATGGCTTTACGTTGGTCAAATTAAATGTAGCAGCAATTATTGATTGTATTAGGTTTATAATATTGTGTAGCGAAACCACAATAAGATTTGCATGTCTATCAGACGAAACATATTGCCTGCTCTTAAATTTGTAACGACTTTACTTGTGAATGTTTCATCTCTCTGTGGGGACTATGTTTCCAACAGCAGCTAAAATTTAAAAATTATATAAATTTGTTACCTTAAAATCTTTCATAACCCGGCAGCTCTCGATGGGCCCGACAGTCACAAACATGGCGTACAGGTCTTTCTCCGTGACAGTCTGCGGTAGATAGTTCACGATCAGGTTAGTTCGGGCGGAGTCGCCGGCTGCAGAAATGCTGCCTCCATCAGACATGCTGCCCCAGTACCTGTGCCCCGGGTTGTTTCTACCACGGTATTGTTGCTGGATTTGCTGAAAGAAAACACTGAGAATCAGTAGGTTTATGTTATTTTTATTCAACGCTACACACGGGCCATCTCCACGAGCCAATGCCTCGTATTTCCTATACACTTTCCGTGGCGGTATGGCGTTGCAGTTCTCTATGTTGTATGTATGTTGAATAAGATCTGTTCGACTTTCGATAAAACGATAGATCGCGGTGAAGCTTAGATTTCGTACCGAGTGACGTCGTCGGGTCAGTCGTCGCTCGTTGTTTGTGGCGATAGAAGGGCAGATGATTCTGTCACACTCGCTAAGATAATATATTCACACTCAGTGCCTAGTGGGGCACACTACAGCAGAGGGTCCGAATACAGAGCGACATTCGCCCATCCCTTGCATTGGTAAAAATATTTATAACAAATTTAATGTTAATAAAAAAAACTACGTTTAAAAAAACCGACTTCAAAAGCTGAAAATATCAAATAACTTAAAAATTTAATTTAAAACACCTCTTAAGCAAACCTTTGCCTTTAATATTAATAAAATACTATTATTTATATGTGCTACCTATTGATAGGTTTTAAGTCAGTGCCAAGCCTTTGACAAAATAAAACTTAATATTATAAACAGCGTACTTACTGTAATTATTTAGGTTGTGTGGCCACGCGTGTCTATCCGCTTGTGTTGTTTTGTTCTAGACGAAGCTATCCCGCTCAAAGTCACGCGTGGCGAGTTTAGGTACCTATATTACATTTGGCTTGGCACCGACTTCAAAGCTTTCAATATGTGGCACACACAAATAATAGTATTTTATTAATATTAAAGGTAAAGGTTTGCATAAAAGGTATTTTAAATTAAATTTTTACTTATTTGAATCTTTTCAGTTTTTGAAGTCGGTTTTTTTAAACGTAGTTTTTTTTTTAATATTTTACGTTTAAGTGTCAGATAATAATAATATATAATCAACCTGAATGAAAACTACAAATAAAAGACGTACACAGAAAACAATTATGTCATCCAGGTAGACGAAAATTTTCATATAAATGTTCATAAAATGAAAACTACGGGGCCAAACTATGTAAAAAATTTATGGGACGAAATTGCATCTATTCCGCATCAAACAAAAGAAGAATTACGTAAATCGATCGAAATCGAATCGAATCATACATTTCAGAGTAATCGGTATACATGCATAAAAAAAATACCGTTCGAATTGATAACCTCCTCCTTTTTGAAGTCGGTTAAAAATACATTTTAGACGCGAGTGGTTTTTCTGAAAAGATTCTGCTAAAAATATACTAATTGAGAAATTTAGCGGAACGCAAGAAAAAGGTTTTTCCTGTTGTAATTATTGTGCGTATTGGCCGGAAATATAAATAAACCCTTGTATTTCGTATGTAGTATGTTTCTGTATCTACTGCGAAAATATTCTTAACTTTAGAAATTTGGTTTACTTAAATTTATTTATTTTTTTAAGATTTGCTTTGTCTTGTTTGATGTGTGAATTGCGAATTATTGCGGTAAATAAGCTGAAAATGTCAGATCAAAGTTGCACTCAAGTTACTAGGGCTGTTACTTTAATTGAAACTGAGCACACCTGCATGTCCCCAAACATTATGAATATCCAAATCTATGATACACTGAGTTGTCGAGAGGTATCTGCAGACTGGACAGTTTACGAGACTAGAAGGACAGGGACGTAGACAGGGTTTACCGTTATCAGCGTGTTTAGAACCTTGACTTCTTCCGAGATAAGAACGAAACTCCAATAAGTTAAAAGTAAATAATAAATTAGAGTGCGATGATAGAAGCTGAATCGAATCCAGGAGGTAGAGGCATGGTTCGATGTAAGCATACCCATTATATTGGCCCATTTAATTGTTATTATATGTATCGAATGCAAGGAAATGTCGTCACGGCTGCCTCCAACAGCAACAACGCCCTAGAGCGGGGATTGACCATAGAAAAAAGCTTCTTCAGATCCGGTGAAGCAACAACAGCAAACGTCAAAAAAACATAATTATTGTAAGAGTAATAAGGGCCACTATCACTTAAACAAACGGCCCTTATGCAGTGCACGAGCTTGGCCAAACAACGAGCACAAATGCTCCAGTCTCCAGCATTGGTCACAGACGCCTGCAGCAGTCTGGAAGGGCTGCTAGCCTTCTAGGATCGCCTGGCCTGATTCGAGTATTATTTTCCGTGATTTGGACAGTGTTTTACAGTGTAAAAAAAATCTCATGTAGCAATACAATATACAATAAGAAAGAATTTGTGCAGTCCAGCGGGCATACCGTGAACTCTTATTGCGATTGAATTGACAACCTAAAATAAACTGCTTTGCTATTTCGTACCACGACGTGATTCTTCTTCTTCGGCGTTACACTCTTGTCAGAGTGGTCGTGGTCGTCACGTCGAGGTTAGTGGCCTGTTTCACAATGCGACGCCACTCGTCGCGAACTGCCGCTCTTCTCGTGCATTCATGCAGAGTACCGTCGACAGCTTGCCTCACTTGGTCCGTCCACCTCATCGGGGACCTGCCTCATGGTCTAGTGCCCTCGACTTTACCCTGCACTATTAAGCTTTCTATGGAGTCGCTTCCACGTCGCGATACATGCCCGAAGAAAGTGAGAATGCGAGCTTGTACGGTAGTGGACAGTCTCTGTTCGATGCCGAGCTCCCGAAGAATGGACTCATTGGTTCGGAATTCGGTCCACGATATACCGAGCATTCTTCTCCAGCACCACATCTCAAGAGCATTGATCTTTTTCTTCTCACTTTCTCGTAGGGTCCATGTCTCAGCAGCGTAGAGGAATATGGGGAATATGAGAGCCCTTACAAGTCGTGATTAGAGCTATCTTATTTATGTTGACGTCAAATCAACTAATTGATTTTTATTTTTTATGTAAATAAGGGAAGAGACGAGCAGGAGGTTCAGCTGATGGTAATTGATGTAGTAAATCGCAATGATGTCAAAAATTATGTCAATTGAATCGCAAACTGATTTAGTTCTTCATTCATTCGTACCATGAGGTAATATTTCAACCTAAACTGGATAGCTTATGTCTCAAAGTGAGCGATTCGAAAAAAGTTGCTACTTCCTTAGAGGAAAGTGAATCGTGTTGTTAATAACTTTTAAAAAATATTGAAAACATACAGAAAAGAGACATTTTATTGATGAAAGATGAAATGAGAATACTTTATTGGACTTTTTTGTAAAACAAAATACTGAAAATGAAAATACTTATGACGAGGCAGTAAGGGCCCGGGCCTGTTCGCAAGAACGAATTAAAAAAAATGTACTCTGTGCTCCTGTCAAATCAGACATCAATGGAGGTGCGTTCATAACTCGTTATTTTTACAAAAACACCTAAGCAAACATTTAATTTGTAATTCAAAAAACTATATTTATTTATATTACTATTATTTACTAAGTACAAAAAAGGGCATAATGGTTTATAATTTGGCGCTATAAACCGCAATTTTAAAATATAATTTTAGTATTTTCTTCGCAAAACACCGCTAAAATCATATCATTTTAGGTTTCGAAACGCAACGCATATGGTTCGTGTAAGAGAGACATCCTTATGCAACGACTGTAGAGCGTCATGTCTGTCTCACACCGCGGATCACACACAAATTTATTTCGTTCATTCTTCATAAGCGGTCCAAACACCATAAAGTAAAAGGCACTTCATGGTACGTATTTTAGCGATTCAGTTTAGTTACCTAAACTGAACTGTATCGGAATCGCATCGCTTATTAAAAGTTGATGGTAGGTCAGGTCCCTCGGGTCCCCAGAGTTCTAAAATAAATATGTACTTTGTATAGGTAAATATATTTTACTTCACAAAATAACGATCACTTATTACAAAATACTTTTTTTTCAGTAGAAAGCGACAATTTGACCCCTAATAATTAATGGAAAATTCAAAACTGATTTTTATTAACATTGCACTCATTCGTATTAACAGACATTTACATACCAGTCAAAAGCCTAATAGTACATGCAAAATAGAGGGCGACCTTGTTTTATTTTATAATATGCTTTTTTTATGACGATAAGGGACAAGACGAGCAGGACGTTCAGCTGATGGTAGATAACGCCCTGCCCATTACAATGTAGTGCCGCTCAGGATTCTTGAAAAATCCAAAAAGCGCTCGTCACCTTGAGACATAAGATGTTAAGTCTCATTTGCCTAGTAATTTCACTAGCTACGGCGCCCTTCAGAGACACGCCACGGAATCTAGCCGGCATCCTGTGTAAAGGTGCCTCCCACTGGTAACTACACCTTATTCCAAAACTACATAATATAATAAAATCGTAACAAATTATATTCAATATTTTTTAAAGAATACTCGCTGTGTGTTCTTCAAACAATACTAAAGCCTATACGCGAGGATTGCCACAAAAATTACAGCACGTGTTGTATGCATATTTAAAGCAAAAAAAAAGCACTAATTTGATTAAAAGTTCAGGAAGCAACTAATTTCGAGTACCGATACGCAACAAGCTGAACCGGTACGAGCGAAGACGGCGTGGCCAAGAGGACGCCGTTCACTTTGTAGTTCGATTTACTACACATGTTGTGGGTTTTTAACATTACTCAAAACTATCGATACGAAATCAATACGCGTTATAAGGAAATCGGCACAAACCGTAACCTGATAATATCAACTATGAAAGTAGAATAATGATGTAGGTCAAAACCCTGACCTATTATGAAGCCAGCATTTCTCCGTAATCACTTGAATCTGTTCAAAGTTTGCCAAGATAGCGAATCTATCGTCTCGTAAAATTTATACATATGCTCTAAATACAGCATGTGAACTAAGCGCGTATTCACTTTCGACTTGCGTTCATCAAAACGAACACTCAATTTGCAAAACATAAACGTTGTCTCGGTCAAGAAAGGAAAATTCTGAGACTGGTTTCTTAACGAGGAAATTAAGAAGAATTTTTGTTTGTTTATTTAAACGCTAATCGCTTGATATATTCGTCGGATCAGAAAATGTGTTGTTGTTTACGACAACTAGATGTAGAGAAATAGCATTACAATCTCAATTAATAATTAGATAGCATGTGGTATCATTTTTAAGGTTATTCATATGACTGGATCGTGGCCTTTTTAGTGGGAAACCACACTAGAGCCTTTTAAATTATTTTAAATTACAGTAGAGTTTTGGTTATAAATTTAATTGGTATAATTAATCCCAGAAGAGAGGGACATAACAAAAAAAACAAATTGTTTAAATATAGGTATGTGTGAGATACAGCCCGTTGAATGACCTACGGACGGACCGGCAGCGGAGTGTTACTAATAAGGTTACACTTCGGATACGGAACCCTAAATAATAAACGCAGTAATCATTTCTACATACAATAACATTTGCGACTAAAAATAATCCAACAACACCATTGCATAGAACACAATACATTTTAGATTGAAACAAAAACCACAACAAAAGAATGTGTAGAAATGATGAATGGAAAGAACAGGAAGACTGACACTAAATATAATTAATAAAATATTGCACATTGTAAGTCTACACGAGATACTGTGCTAAGGCCGTGTTCTGTACAACAGTGAAGGCTCTCGACAGCCTCTTAAAGCCTGGCACATTTCCAATTCAAATGTTGCCTCTTAATATTATTCTACAACTAGCTGCGACTCCCGGTCTCACCGACGTCAATATATGATTTGATTTCTTATTCTGGGGTAATGCTCCAGGGATTTATGAAGTATCCAAAGCTCAAAAGAAATGTGTCAGATCTGTCTGCTCACTAAAAGCAACCGAATCATGTAAACCTCACTTTATTAAATTAAATATTCTTAGCATGCCATCAATATATATTTATGAAGTAGCAGTTATGGTAAAGAATAATATCAATAAATATGAAACGCTAATTTCGAAACGAAACGACAACAAATTACGACCTTTGAAGTCCAGAACAGAGTTGTATCGAAACAGCATCTTTTGCATGGGACCAACAATTTACAATAAGTTACCTAACAATATTAAGCGCGAAAATATATTCTACTTTAAAAAGTCACTCAAATCTTGCTTAATAAAAAAAGCATACTACTCATTAAAAGACTTCTCAATAAAATATTAAATAATAAAAATTAACTTTGACTGAACTCAATATCATTGTGTAGCTAATGTCATTATATTATAAACTAGCTGCCCCGACAGACGTTGTTCTGTAGATAGTAAAAAAACAACTGTTTTTTATTTCAAAACATCAAAAATTATTTCGTAAATATGCTCCCTGTTGTTAGAATGAAATTGTTTCACAGCGGAACTGTCAAACCGTGCGTCACTAAATTCTCTCATAGAAAATATGTCCATACAAAACAAATATTGAAAATAAAAATATTTATGGGTCCCAAATCGAAATAAAAACTACCCTATCTCACAAGTTGGACCAAACTGCACTCCATGAAGTAATCACCATTAAAATCCGTTCATTAGTTTAGGAGTCCATTGAGGACAAACATTGTGACACGAGATTTATATATATTAAGATTAAAATGAATAAGCCTATGAAATAATAACTATTGTATGATTGATGTTAATTTAAGTTTGCTTGGGATGTAGGTACATCTTTTTTTAGTATAGTACAGTATATTATAATTGTTACAGAAATTAAAACGTGAACTGACTATGTATTCCACTATAAGTTTGCATGCCTTATGGGTTAGGATAAGAGCACCACCGGATTAACCATTCGGGAGCTGTCTCTGCTTCACCTTCTCAAAAATGAATATGTATTGAGGGCTCTTTGATATTTTTAGGGCTGGACTTTGTCTTGGTATTTTAAGGTTAATTATTAGATTCGATAATGACCCGCGTGCGTGAAGTCGCAACTATCGCTGTTGCACCTCTATTGTATCCAATAACACTTCTGTATTGGTATTGTAATACCAATACAGAATAGTAGAAGTTTAATTATCACGAATGTGTAAAACATAATATTGCACACCTACAATTCTTGATTATGTATAATATATAATGTATATATATAACCATAAGCATAACAGGCATTTATTTTCTCAAAATTGATTCCTTTAGAGTTCTTTTTGATGTCATTTCTAATAACTACTTGATACTACTACCGCTTCGGAAAAAAATGGCGCTCTGAGAGAGAAGCGGCGCAAGAAACTCTCCCAGCATTCTTTTTTTTGCGCTCTTTTCAATAAAAATATACAATATTGTACAGTCATGTCTATCGCTATAAAATAATCACAATCTAGTCCCAGGCTGTCCAATCATTTAGATATTCAGCAGTGGAGTAATAGGATTTACGACAGAACCAAGGTTTGAAGGGGTTGAAAATAGGGGATGGAAGTTTGTATGGAAATTTGTCATTATAGAAGTTGACACCATAAAACTTTGTTTTTAGGCAATTGATAAGAAATAGATAAATATTTGTTCTAGCGTTTTTGAAACTTCAACCTGTGCGGGGATAAAGTAGTTCTACAAAAAAGTCCGAGATAGCATATGTCTTTCTCATAAGGTAACATACTTTATCTACACCCATGCTTTAAATCCTCTATTAAAGATTCTGAAACAGTTAGCTTATTGCCAACATTAAAACACCCAATGTTCTAATAACCATTACATCATCCAAACGAGTGTTGTAATGTTGTACTGAATTTCATAACAACACTCCTATTTTTTTTTCATTCCCTTCATGCTCAAAGAGTTTAAACAGACAGCCACATTCTTATTGCTCGATGTATGGCATCTCTATGAATTTCAAAAAAAGAACATTTTGGTTTACGCGCGTTCCACACCACCAGAACGTCGCGCGCCGTAAAAAATGTAGTTAATTCGAATCCCCGCCATTTTTCTTCGATATTTTTATTGTTTTGTTTACAAAAAATCAGCAATTAATTTCCAAAAGAACATAATATTCAAGTGAATTTTAATTATTGCACTATACAAAATATAAATTACTACTAAAATAAATAATTCTTTCATTAATACTTAGTTTATTTGTATATATAATCAGTAATGGATGATATTAGGTTACTACTAGGACTGGCTGTTTTAACATTAGCAGTAAGCTAACTGTTTCAGAATCTTTTAGAGGATTCATATTCTGGGTGTAGATAAAGTCTTGTATGCAACTGTTGATAATTAGGTATTAAAACACTCATGCGATACTATTATCACAATCCACATTCACATTTTAATACCCCTTATTACACAACAGTTGCATAAATAACTATTACCCATTTTAATACTTTTAAAATTATAAAGCAGTAAGATAAAAGCTGCTTACATAAATACAATATTTATCCGGTATCATTTTAATACTATAAAATCATTAAATTCGGATGGTTTTAGACTACATTAATCCGGAATACTTAGGAACATAATTTTTTTTTCTATTGACAGAACAGCTTCTGTCGGGTCCCTGCAAGTAATTTATATGATCAACCTAAATGAAAACTCCTAAAAAACCCGTACACAAATTTAAATAACATCATCCCTGTACACAAAAATGTTCATAAAAGATGTACATAAAATTAAAGGTAAAGGCTTAACACCAGGAAACCCATACACTCTTTTATCCTTCTATTCCATAAAAAGAAAAAGAATATAGTCATCATATTATATCATGTCTTATCCATTATATAGCCTATAATATTATCCAAACTATACACCAATTTTCATCAAGATTATCCAAGCCATTCGTAAGATATAAAAGGCAATACAGACAAAAATCATATTAATAGTGTTAATTAGTCAAAAAATATTTATTAATCACTAAGTTTCACAAAATAGTTATTTTAATATATTCTTATTGAAGTTGTAAAATTTTAACTTGTACTTGCCAGTGTGCAATAAGCACTGAATATAATATTAACCATAAATTATTGTTCTACAACTTTTATTTCTTTTACTATTCTTACTCTAGTATTGTAGTTGTGTTAGTCACATTATTGGATTAGATTATCTATATATATAAAAATCAATTGCTGTTTGTTAGTCTCGCTAAAACTCGGGAACTGCTGGACCGATTTGGCTAATTTTAGGCTTGAATTATTTGTGGAAGTCCAGAGAAGGTTTAAAAGGTGAATAAATAGGAAAATGCTGCTAAATTAAATAAAAACAACAGATTTGTTTTTCCTTTGATGTGTCCATACATAATTTCTATGAGAGAATTTATTGACGCACGGTTTGACAGTTCTGCTGTGAAACAATTACATTACGACAGCAGGGTGCATATTTTACGAAGTAATTTTTGATGTTATGATATATTATTGACAAATTCATATAAAAAACATCATTTTATTTATTATATATAGAACAATGTCTGTCGGGTCAGCTGGTGTGAAATAATTATCTACAGTTAAAATAAATGGCCTTTCAAACACTTAACCTTTCGAAATTGGCAGTGGCCAGGGTACTTGATTTTACAGAGACAAAACTGAGAATGCCGTGGCACACTATTCCCTCACCAAGTCGTGACCATTATTTTGTATATGAAATGTTTTATTTTGCACCGTCCTATAGCTTGTTTCAATAGCTTTCAGATACATTCACTCAAATCGTCGTAATCATAAGCAAACTAATAATACCTGTGTGAGCCACAAAATCATGCCGATCTCAAGGCATACCACACAATCAAAATTTACCGGAATGGAAACGTTAATAAAAATAATTAGGTTGAAATATGGAATAATATCATCAAACAAATGGTGCATGAGTATCTTGTATGCATATCATTTCATAAAATTAAATAAAATACATTAGTTTTAATATGTATTAGTAATGCAAATTTTATATAAAAGTCTTAGGAGAATGGATGGCAGATTTTGACATTGAATATAAGAATCCTATTTTGAATAAAAGAGAGAGAGTTGAGTATATTTAGTTTGGGCTATTTGAATAATGACTGTTGCTGTTTCATATAAGGTGCTAAATCTTACAGCAATCAGGATAACATACTTTTATACATAGTATAGACAACCAGGAAAGATGTGTTTAGTACATTTGCTGCTGATCCATTTGAATTCGTGGAAGCCAGCAAGTTTAAAATTAAAATGGCCTAGTTGTAAGTATTGGTAAAAGTCTTTATATTTACATATATACTTTTTAATTAAATACAACACTACATATTGGTGTAATAATACAAGTAATTTCTTTTAAACCAACAGGTTTGATTTCTGGCTAGGAAAATTGATTTTCCAAAAATGCAATTAATAAACAATATGCTACTGTAATAATAACAAACAACAAAAAAGACAACTTACTCAGCACAAAATAGCAGTGAATAATAAAACAAAAGTTATGTAATTCAATTATGAACAATTTATGAAATAATACTATGTTGTACACACAGAAAGAAAAAACAAAAACTAATCTTACGTTAGCTAGACCAACTCGATTTTAGTATTAAATTTAAAAAAATCAGTTAAGAATAATTTGGCAAAAACTATTGTAAGGAAAGATACTTAAAAAAATTGATAAACTTACATTTTCCAGGGAATTGTGGCTTCTATCCCAACCACTGTAGGGTGAACCGCCATACATAAAACCCTGGTTTTGGTATCTGTTGCACATTTGAATTCCTTTTTACTGCCAAGTTCTGAAGTAATCTCTAACAAGCATTTAAACAAATTGAAGGTTCAGATTGAGTATTCTAATATACATTGCAGTGTAACAATATTTTATTCAATTTCAAGTGTATTTCTTCTAAAAAGCTGAAAAATTAAAAAAACAATCTTTAAAATTCAAGTATATTTTTGCTTAACCCTAAAAATCCAGTTACCTATGCCAAAGCCGTAAACGAAGTTAAAAGTTATGCATTAAAAATAAGGCCAATGAACTCATAACGAAATAATAAAAATTAACGAAAGAATATTAATTATTAATAAATAACAGTATACCAAAATATTATTTTTAACGAAACTATATAGGGATTCAGGTAATTGAGAATCCATACAAGAAATCTCACAGGTTAGTACAAAACATTTCCACAACACGACGTAAGAAACTAAAAATCAAGCTCACGGGCCCTCACAATTTAACAACAATATTAACAATATAAAATGATATTTAATTTTATTTTACAGGTTGTTTATTAGTTATCAAAATCAAGTTAGTACAAACCAAACTTATATTTTTGTTAGTCTAAACACCACAGGAGGTCATTCGATTGAAAAACTACAACTGTTTAGTGTTTACTGTACAATGCAATCAACTGACAACTTCAAGAATTAACTTACGAAATAAGATCGTCGACAGACAAATTTACAAAATTAAGAACAAAATGGGTATAAATGCAAAAATGTATTTTGTTTCAGATTTACTTTACTTAAAGTAGGCACTGAAACTAAAAATAATAGGTAGTACTCTGTGATAGGTAGCCTCTAGGACTAGACACTAGCTAGTCTACAATTATGAGAAGTGCAAGTTTTGAGTTAAATACATAATATTCTGAATCATCGGAACAATAATATAAAACCTGTATAGCGCACATTTAATTGAACATTTTCTAAGCGGTGGCACTCTTAAATCATTCTCTACTTATCTACTTCAATTCAAATAGATATGTAGCCGATTTTGAAGTGAAAACTTCCTTAGAATCGTGATTTGAAAGTAAATGAAACGAAAAAGCGAGACGATAAAAATAAATAACCATAGATTCAATTTCAATGGATATTTACCAAAATAAATAATTTTATAATATAGGTATCTTCCAGCAGTCGTGTTTGTCATTTCGTCGCGTGGACTTTTGATTGCAGTGATTTCGTGTGATAATTATGGCAGTTTGTGGGAACAATGAATATTACGACATGATATTGTGTATGGGTGCGGTGAGGTTGGTGCACAGGCTCCACTCAACTGGGTCGTTTTGTAGTTCTGACCGTGGTGGAAGACAGAGGTGTAATGCTTTGCTTGATCCTGTGTATGCATGATGTACCTGGGCTGTTTTGAAAATACTAGTGATGAAATAACCGGGTACCTAAAACTTAATTAACATGACGTGATGTGGTATTTTCTGTGTATTTATTGCGTAACTCCAGGTGTATTTCAAAGCTGCTCAAGATACGAATAAAAAGAATGGTGCGTACCTACGCTTTGTTTATGTTTAAGTCCGTAGGTAGGTAACCTCATTCTGTTTACAAATAAAGGTCCCACCTAAAAATGGCCTCTTCAAAAGTTAGGGTTGTCTAAGAAAAGAAATTGAAAAATTATATTTTTATTTCGTAGAGTTTTTTATTTTTTTATTTATTAAAAATTAAATATCACCATACTATTGCATATGACCCAAATAACGTACCATTGAAGGGATGTTATACCCTTTCTGGTTCACGCAGTATATAGGTTTATAGGCTATAAAGATGGAGTACATTAAGCTATCGAAGTTGCCGAAAGATGGAGGAAATACTGCGAGGAACTCTACCAGGTTCAATTATCATGCACCCCATTTTGAAAATGAATCTGTCATTGATATGAAACCTGGTATACTAGTTGAAGACGCGATTCAGAAACTGATACGAAACAAATCTTCTGGTACTGATCAGATTACAAAAAATAATTTGAAAGGCCTAACGAAAAAACCTATGTACATAACATCTGTAATGAAAACCAGACATTGGCCGTCCGACTGGTAGAGAGTACAATTCTCTATCCTTTCTATAAAAAGGGCTCGATGCGCAATTGTAACAACCATCGAACTTTGGCTCTGATTTCAGATGTTAGTAGAATTCTATTATACATCATTAATGCGAGACTAATATCCTCTATATCGGATATCCTACCTTTAGAAGCAGGGAATAGGTACTAGATAGCCAATACTTAATAAAGTGGGATGTTCTTGGCGAAACAGGTGTCCCCGCTCACCCAGTCATGCTGATTCACAACGGGATATGGCACCGTTACAGTAGGAGATGCAACATCAAGCCTTTTCTAATTCCATAAAGGCGTTCGCCAGGGGTTTATCTTTCTCGTATTATTTAACATATATGGCGAAGTTAACATATCCAATCTTCGCTATGCAGATGACATCACCCTCTTTTGATCATCTGACGTGGAAATGGCAGAGTTTCTAAAACATCTGGAGACCATTTGTCGAGAGATGGGATTCTCCATTTAATAAAGCGAAGACTAAACTCATGGTGATTGATCGTTTCGCAATGATTCAGCGTACGGGCCTGTTACAAGAGTTTGAAACCGTGGACTAGTTCCAATACTTAGGCTAATTAATAAAAAACACTATCAAATGCAAGCCAGAAATACTTAGACGAATAGCCATGGCAAAAATGGCAATGACTCAATCGAGGAAGGTATGGCGAGACAGAAATATTAGCAATCGAACTAAAATACTCCTGGTTAGCACACTTGTCGTCCCCATCGCTTTAGATACGGCGCAGTCACATGGACTTTCACATGGAGAATCAACGCGACTCGCGAGCGTCCAGAGAACTAATTGTGACGTTTATTAAATCAAAAATGTACAAATGGCTGCGAAGGAAAGTATAATAAAATACTCCGAAGTATTTTTGCATTTTGAAATAATTTCGTTCGTTTTCCGTGTTAACGTAATAGAGTACACAATTTTTTTGTAAATATTTTCCCACCATCTGTCGATGTTTGCTGAGGTTGTGATCACTAGTTTTAATACCGCAGACTCTCGCTACATCGCAAACCACGCCAATATGGCGAATATCAAACAGGCACAAAAGCACTTTGACAGCCGCCAGTCCAGTGGTTCAAAGTAGAGGTCGTGGTATTTATAATCTGTGAGGTCTGTAATCTGTATACGTAATACATTCTCTATGATCTAGAAAAAGCGCGGGAACTCTTGGTTGCTTAGGGCGGTCTTTTTAACTATAAAATTAAATATTTCTATTATATTGTATATCATCCTATCGTATATGTTTATCATTTAATTTGTTTAGTATAAGTAAAAGTCTATATATTTAGTGATTTAGGTTTGTGCTAAGAGATGTCGAAAAGGCGGAAAAAAACCAAGCCGGAACGAGATAAAGGTGAGTATTTTAGATTCCACCTCTGAAAGTAGCGAATACTCAGATTCGCGTACAGTTTTGGAAGACCACGAGAACTTTTATTTGCCATATAGGGTGGCCGACTATTGTCGCCGATATCCAGAAGACGCAGGTGCCGGTCATGAATTTATAGTCTTCATAGAGAGTGTCACTGAACAGCCACTTGGTAGCTTACTCTTAGTAGCTACTTATCGTGTTTCATTAAAGGCATTAAATATCTTAAGAAACTCAACAAATATAAGATAGGAGTAGTGTTTGAACGACCCAATTTGGCTAATACATTCCTAGACAAGACGACATTTTTAAAGGAACAAAATATTAAGGCGTCCATCCCAGCTGGTGCCACTGAAATGTCTGGAGTGATTTCCTCCGTACCCATTGATATGTCCAACAAAAAAATTTTCAAATCTTTGTCAAGTACAAAAAAAATTATTTCTGTTCGGCGTATAATGAAAAAAAAAACAAATCCGATAGTGGTTTTATATTACAACCTACACAGGCAGTAATTATTACCTTTGCGTCATCTACTTCACTCCCAGATTACGTTCACTTAAAGATGTGGCGTCTACCAGTGCGACCTTATGTGCCGCCAGTTAAGCAATGTTTCCGATGCCTTAGGTTTGACCACTTGGCTAAATTCTGTAAGAATGCTCAGCGTTGCTCAATCTGCACTGAAAATCATTCATATAAAGAATGTACTATACCTATTGACAAAGCAGTATGTGTGCACTGTAAAGGTAACCATCTTGCAGTATCAGGTCAATGCCCTATAAAACAAAAAAAGATATTGGATAGAAAAATTAAAAGTAAAACACCATTATCAGATTTATTTAAACATCCAACAAACTTTCCATCACTCAATAAGACAGAGAACACACAAGACATCATTAATTTAATTTTATCCAATCCAGCAGCAATGAACCTAATCACAGAATCAATAATCAAAGTCATTACACTAAATAAAACACAGAATCAAAGCATTAGCTCATACGCAATAAGTTCAGCTATTAAAGATACCATAGAAATTAAAAATAAAGCGTCACATTCAACTGTCACAAACTTAACATAGTACAGTGGAATGCTCAAAGTCTGTTGAGTAACAGACTTGAGCTTCAAAACCTTTATGAGCAGGACATACACATAGCACTTATATCAGAAACTTGGCTTAAACCAAATAAACAGTTTTCTATCAGAGGTTATACAATACTAAGAAATGATTGTGGTAATGATCACAATGGTGTAGCAATTTTTGTTAGAAATGGCATTTATTTTCAAAGGTTAGAAACATTTTCTGATAACTCCTTGCAAAATGTAGCAATCAAAATTAAATACAAACAAAAAGACATCTCAATTGTTAGCTTTTATAGTCCTGGCAACAGTGTACCTAACTTTGACAAATCTAAATTTAATAGACTGTTGCATAGTATTCCAAAACCACTAATAATTGCTGGTGATTTTAATGCTCACCATACCATTTGGGGTTGTAATAGAACCAATTCTAGAGGTAGAGACATCATGGATGTAATGGACGATAATGACTTAATGCTTTTAAATAATGATCAACCAACTACAGTGGGTACTAATTCTTGGAGAGCAAATGGACTAGATCTAACAATAGTATCATCTTCATTATTCCTGTGCTGTGAATGGCAAGTTCATCAGGACTCTTTGGGCAGCTATCACTTGCCTACAATTACAAAATTTTCCATGGTAGTGTCGGAAACTGAATCTTCTTCAATTCCATCCAACATTCCTCCACACAGTAATCTGAAAATAGTAAATTGGGACCAATATGAGAACTTAGTAAATGACTTGTTAAAACAATTTGATATAAATAATTGTAATCTACAGAAGTCTTACAATAACTTCTGTTCCATAATTCTTAGAGCGGTAGAAAATTCAGTACCTAAAACCAACTACCACTGTAACAATGTTACTAATCTACCTAAAAGAAAGCGACAACTTCCCTGGTGGAATGGGCAATGTACTAAAGTGGTAGAAGATTGCAAACAGGCTTATCTGTTATTCAAATCAAATTGCAATATCCAAAACTACATTAATTTTAAGCAAGCTCAAGCAAAGAAAAAATGTATATTAAGACTTGAACGTCGTAAATCCTGGACAGATTTTTGCTCCACCATAAATAGGTTAACACCAATGAAACAGATTTGGACAAAAATGAGGAAATTTAAGAACTTATATTCTAATAATAATTGTTTCTCTAGCAATAATTGGATATCCAACTTTTTACACAAATATACTCCAGATACAGCACCAAATTTGATTTTTTGAATTATTCACAATAATCATCCTTTAAATAGCACCAACTCTTTTATGATTGCCCCTTTTACTATTGAAGAATTAAAAGCGGTTTGGATTGGCTCTCCTATAAAATGTTTAAACTCCTAAACTCTTCTAACTCATTTAAGTTTCTAAAAATATTAAATTTCCTATGGAAGAACTCCACTATTCCAGAATAATGGAAAACAGACTATCTAATTCCAATGCTTTAAACATGGGAAAGATTCTAGTTCAGCTGATTCATATCGTCCTATCACACTAAGCTCATGTTTTGGTAAAATTTTTGAACAATTAATAAAACAGAGATTAATATTTTATATTGAAAGTAACAACCTCTTACCTAATAATCAATTTGGATTTCGATGTGGTCATTCTGCTTGTGTATACTCTATACGGCATTTATGTCTTGACATCCATAGTGCCCAGATTGACAATAAGATATTGGCTGGTGTTTTTTTGGATGTTGTAGGAGATTTAGAACAATTATCATCCATTCTTCTATCCTTAAATGTCCCTGAAAAAATAGTTAGTTGGATATTCAATTTCTTGCATGGTCGTAAACTTTATGTTAGAGTCAATAACCAATTAATAGGTCCTCAATATTCATATAGAGGCGTATCGCAGGGCGGAATTTTGAGTCCATTGCTCTTTATAATCTACATAAATCAAATAAATATTGTTTTGGGTAATAGAGTTTCTAACCTCCAATTTGCTGATGATCTAGTAGTGTATAGTTCAGGACTTAATTTATCAAATGTGTTAGATCTTAATGTAGCACTCAAAAAATTGGAGCTTATTAGTTGGTCATTAATTGGTCAGTATTGACAAAAGCAAAGTAGTAATATTTTCAAAGCATTCTATAAGAATAAGAGATGCAAAAATATATTATGGTACTCAGGAAATTTCAATAGATAACTCAATAAAGTTTTTAGGGGTTACGTTTTTAAGTAATTTTAGATGGCACAAATATGTTGAAATATTAGAAAATCGAGCATTAAAGGCCTGCAATATTCTGAAATCATTAGCTGGTACATATTGGGGTGCAGACCCACACATCTTGCTAACACTATATAAGTCATTAGTCCGTACCCGTTTTGAGTATGCCTTCTTTTGTTATGGTGGAGTAATTACATTAGTGAATAAATTAGAAAAAATACAAAATAAATGCTTAAGGATCATAACAGGCGCTTTTAGGTCTACTCCTATTATATCATTACAAGTAGAATGTAATATTCCCCCACTAGCTCTTAGATTCAAATATCTACAAACGAAATTCTTTCTCAAATTAACTTCTATTAATAATCATCCACTCCTATTAAAGATACAGGACTATATTAACCGAACTGACAATAATTCCTACTATCAAGGAGAAGGCATCTCTGATTTGTTACATTTTTCTTGTGATCATAATCTATTTTCTAGTATTCTTTGGCCATGTTATTTAAATTCTTATAATTCAAAATATACACCTATTAAAATAATTATTAATGAATCATTAAAATATAAGGAAGATGTATATAGTATGCTGTCAGAGTGGCAAAATTATAACCAACTTTATACTGATGGATCTAAAAGTAATACTGCTGTCTCTATGGCAGTTTATGACATAAAACTGCGGAGTGGGTTTGGTCATAGGTTAAATACCTTGGCTAGTATATACACAGCAGAATGTACTGCCATATATGCTGCTCTAGAATATATTGGAGAACAGTCATATAATAATTGGATTGTTATAACGGAGAGTGTTTTAAAAGCTTTACAATATCCTAAATGTAATGTTACAACTAATTTCATCATTTACAATATTAGAGACAAATATCAATGCTTATCCCTAACAAAAGATATTGTTTTATTCTGGACTCCTTCACACATAGGCGTGGAAGGAAATGAAAAAGCTGATTATCTTGCTAAATCTATTGTGAATAGTAATCAGATACATACTGCTTTGAACATTCCCATACCACACACAGATGCACTGTCTCATTTTAAAGGTACATTCATGCAAGACTTTCAGAATTATTGGCAACAAGTTGTTCAAACAAAGGGCAAATGGTTAGCCAACAATAAAAACGAAATCTCTCCTCCCTGGTTTGTTAAAAAGAAAAAATACTTACACAGAAAATTTTACACCACAATTTGTCGGTTACGTCTGGGACATTCTCGTAGTGGTGCTCATTTATTTAGGAATAATAGGATCAGTGTTTTAGATTCTCCAACTTGTCAATTCTGTAATTTATCCATCCAAACTCTTGATCACATTTTCTTTGACTGTCCCCAATA